>CM052207.1:609183-637507 GCA_028454225.1 Lasioglossum leucozonium
CGGCAAAATGATGACTTAAACCCCCCCTAATTTCACATAGACAACAATATATTTCAATTAGAACAAAATCGTCGATGGTCGCCGCAAAAAGTGATCGATTTGGCGTGGAATGACCCCTACTTCTTTTTTTTTGTAACAAACCATAAAAAAATTTCTTTCATTTTGTGTGGATGTTGGCTTTGTGGATGTGTCCTTTTTCCAGTGGACTCAAAAATCTGGAATTCCTTTGTTAGAGTCCGGAATTTATTTTCTTCTGACGCTAAACTCTTGACACTAAATTCTTTAAGGCTATCTGCAACTTCTAATTCTAACTGTTTTTTCAGTGATAGTTCCTCATTCTGTGAATCTGAAAGTTTCTCACTATTTTCATAAGAATCATTATCATTGTTACATTTTCCGAAAAGCCTGCTTAGAATTTGTTTTGCCATTTTATACATATCTGCCTTGGATGTTCATTATAATAAATTATCACATTGCAAACATACATACGTAGGCATCGATATGCTGCTTGTAGATATGCTTATACGTACGCGATTGATTAGTATAATATGCAATTTGAGTTAACTAAAAATTCATTTCCGAAAATATGTTATGAAGTAAATGAGATTGATAAGAATTTTCCTTGATTTAAATTTCTCGAGAAATACTGTAATTTCTCATGAAATGAGAAATAACCAATTATAAAATTTCTCGAGAAATTCTCGAGAAATTCTCGAGAAGGAACACTAGGTATGAGCCCATTATAACTTTTCTTTCCGAATGGTCTATAGCTTGCGAAGTTCCAGGCCGTATGTCCGGAAAACTAGTATGCCGATCAAAAACGCTATCGACAGCAGTTGTTGTGGTATAATGTCTCATACTTTGCATGTTTTAAATAGTCAATTGTCGCAAAAATAGTCTATCCCGATTAGTTCTCTTTGGCAGTATTTGATTGTTTGCATACTAAACTATACATGTAGCAGACGGTGGCTGGAGACATAAAATAACGACGCGCGGCTACGTACGGTGTACCATAAAAGGTCCATTTATATTATCTGGCACGGTCTTTCTGGCTAGCCGAGATCTTAAAAACTTGGTTCTAGGTAATAACAGAACGTAAAAAACCCAAAATGGCGCGATGGAAAGTGTTATTTAAACAAAAATAAAAAACCGGAGGTGGATACCCGGGTATGCCGGTTATTGACAACTGTAGTGAATTGTGGTTATTGATATAAGGGTTAAGAAAGTGAAGTTTTAGCTTAGAAAATTTTGTAAATTCAAACGCTTGTACCGAGGTTAAAAAATTTCTTTAATGAGTGAAACCAATCTAGATCGGTAGATTAGACTCTCGCCTTTATTGATTCGATGTCATAAAGAATGAACAAGGTAGTTCATATTTTGAGTTCGAGTGAAAGATTGATATGTCAAAGAGGCACTAAATTAATTCCATCATAGAATATTCATGAAAATATAACTGTTTAAGGAGATTTCTTTGAGAATCTGTAGGCCTCGAAATTTCGACAAAACTACCCGGACTTCCCAGCCACCGCGTCTGGAGGTGACACAATCGCGTTCCCGTTCCGGTAATGCCATTTCCCATCGCCGTTGTCACTTGCAGCATACGGACAGGTAACTCTCGTTGCATTTGCGTCACGTTAGACCTGTCACTCGGTTGAATTTACCAGTGAACGATAATTTCGATTTGGGTTTCAAGGATTAGAATGATTATTTCGAACTATACCGAAAGTGTGTATCTTTGATTGTCCCAGGGACGTTCGAGCGAAGAAATTTTAACGACCGGTTGCTTTTCTGTTGGGTATGGAAGTCTAGGATGAAGCCAGAACAGGAAGTGTTAGGACCGACGAAGCCGGAAACTCGAATCGGCTTATCGACTTAGTGTCGTTGCAGCTTAGTGTCGTTTGCTCGACAATCGCGCGCCGTTCGATCCGCGTCTTTGGTAAACAGCTGGCCGTGTTTCAGTCATTTAATGATTTATGCAGTCGTTTGTCAGCTTGTCGGCTGTCAATGGATTATTTATTAACGCTATTGTCCAAGTGAATCACGGTCTTGGGCGATTATGCGAATCTGTTATTGCTTCACCGCAAGTGTAATGGCTGGAACGTGATTTCTTGACGATTCGTGCTTAAAATTATTTTGTTCAGCCCATGATTATTAAGATTATTGAACAATCGAATTTTATGCCTATCAACAATTCACACATCATTGCGAAATAGTGAAAACATTTAACGAATGTAAATACGTGCGCATTATTTCGTTAAAAATTTTTTAAAAGAAAATTACTATGTAACTGCTGTATCCTACAATTAACGCTAGAAGCACCGAGCCCGTTAAAATGCCGGATTTCAGATTATTTCTTTTATAACTTGTAAAGTTAGAGAAATATTTTCGTGAATTTTGAATATTTTGAATCCTATTATTATTATTATAAAGAAATATATGTACGCGAGTCTCGTTTCTAGTATTAATGCAGAGAATTTTTAGTTTGCACTTTGCACTAATCGGTGTTCGAAGTATACAGCTGTATGTATCCAGAAGATCTTCGAATGATGGACAAAACTGAAGTAGAATGAATGAAATATTGATCACGACTGTAGTCGCGTGTGCTCGACCAGAAAGCCTCCAAGAGTACTCGAACAGCTTTACGAGCGAAAGGAATTTAATGATTCCATTTACCCCGCGGAAAGAACGCAAAAATAAATCGTCCATCGAAGCCGTATCACTTGGAGCGTGCATTTTATATGCTGATTTATTATACATATACAATATTAGCGTATACATGCGGAGCTCTACCCTGATAGGAAATGTACGAGAAAAAAGAGTCACGAGGAGAATATAAATAGCCATCGGAGATTGCGGGAATGATTGGATCGCGGTTCGTCGATTCTGTGAGCTTGCCTTATCAAAAATTGATCAAGTCTCCGAAGAAAATTTCGTCGAATCGTTGGGGCACAACGATGCCTATTGTTTATTGTGGAAAAACAACAATTCTCTTTCGCAAGATCAAGGCAATTTCTTCGTAAAATTGTTTGCTCGGATTCAAGCGATTCTGATCGAATAATCAATTATTCAATTCGTTCGATTTCCTCGATACGTCTTGTATAATGCATTACGAATTATTTCCTGGATAATGCATCACAGCAAAATTATTTCCTGTATAACGCATCAGAATATGTTTTTTATTAAAACAGTTGGGAATATATGTATAGTGTTAGGGTCCCCCGATTTCTATCCATGCCTTCCTATGTGGCCCAGATATTAGAGGCCTGAAAATTATTTTTTATTTCATTAAGTTGTGATCAATTAAAATTTCATTTCAATGAGGAAGTTACAATATATAAAATACAATATATGATAATGATATATTGTATAATTTGTAATGTACATACTATACGAATCTTATATGGTTTAATAATAATATGTCGTGTTGGAAATATGTTAAGACCTGTTGGTGGAGTTTTTAATTCAAGTACATTGAGATTGTAAAGTTGCAGGTAAATGTAGTTCCGTCCTGCAAGTTATTTTTATTTGCTAATGCATAATTTAAATGCACATTTGAGATACGCGTTTTATTGTCTGTGGCGCGGTAACAATGTTACATTTTCAGCACCAAGATAATAAAAGCATGATAGACAGATGCAGTACATTATTGTCGTTATCAGCAAGCAAACTTCCTCGTTCTAATAAATAATCAACCGAGTCGTCGTTTCACAGTTTCAGCACTCTGTTATACATTAAAGAGGTTTACGGTAAGGTCGCACCTATTTATCAGAGATTTGTCACGTGTATGTTTGCTCGCCGCGGCGTTCTTAATGGAAGAACAGGTTCGAAAGAGACCGTGGATGCACGTCAAGAATGACTGAACCTTGCACTTTTATTATCGCTAGCCGTGATAAATATTGTCGGTGAACTGTTGCACATCCCTTCGTGCGTCTGTTCCGACGTCATCGCGATACAAAGAACCGCCCGATGACCTTCATCGCCTCCGCGTAAACAGCAGCTTAATGAGTATCCGATCTCTCGAAATAATCCAGGAAACCGATACCAACTTAAAACGCGCGGACCTTCAAACTTCCGTGGGAACAGAGGTTCAACGCTTTTCGATCGTGCGGTGCCTTTGGAGAACTTAAAACTTTTTGTTTTCGGTAATGTTTTAAATAAAGTGAAAATGTCTTTTCAGCAGATATTTAAGCATACCTTGACTCAAATATCCCCTAAAAAAATAGTTTAATTTTATTTAAGAATTACTAAAATACATTTTTTAGTCTCATCTATAATTCTAAACTTAAGTGAACCTTCAAAATGTACTTAAAAATGCAGTGATTGAGTTAATACATTTAATATTTATACCTACGTAAATCCACAAATAGGATATTCAAAATTGTCTAGGGAAACATTGAGAGACCAGAATAACATTGTCGGGGAACGTAAATATTGATTGTTTTACCATATGCAGGATAGTTAGCCAACTTCTTTGGGAAGACTCATTATTCATAATATGGGATGATACCTCGCAATCGGGAAAACTTTAGCACCGTGAACGCAAAATAATGATCGTGGCAACCAACCGCTTGGCCATGATTCACAATCAGGGTTAAAGGAGCCGCAACTTTTTGCAATGTTGCGGGCTTGCGAAAAGTTTCCCCTTCCGCAAACAGAAAAAAGCGAGGAGGAAAGAGAGAGAGAGAGAGAGAGAGAGAGAGAGAGAGAGAAATCGTCGGGGTCGAATCGATACCGAACAAGTCGGAAGTATCGCAATGGAGTGGTTTTTTTAGCGTTCTGCGGCTATTGTCTCCACCAACATATCACAATCTAAAAAATCTCTTGCCCTGTCGCACTGAAATATCGAAATAAAATTCATAAAACTCGATACAAAATATTGTAACAAATTTGTTCGCTGTCAACAAACATGAAATAAAAATAACAATGCATTTTGGCGTGTTTTTTCATTTTTTTTTTCGTTATTGTCTGAGCTACTTTTCAAACATTCCCTAGACTAGAAAATTTTTTATTAATTTCTTCTAAATAATTGAAATGTAATTAAAAAAATTCAGAACAAGGTACTAACATTTAATCGAACAAATTTCTTTCTAAACAGAACGTCCGATGCAAAATAATTTTCTGTTTGCATATTCTCCGTCGTTGGTCTATTGTAGCTACAACAATGGTCTTCTTTGTGATCAGAGGGGCTCAGAGGGAAGAAAGGAATAAATTTTTGCCTCTTGATGTTTCGTTTCGACAGTATTCGAGATTTCCGTGTCCCAATGCCGGGAAGCTGAAAGGAGACCGTAATTTCTTTTTCTTATTGGTTCCGCGGCGGAACAAACAGGTTTCGCACTCCTTTTGCGGCGTTTTTATTCCGAGGATTGGAACTGCGGTGAACAAAGCGACACGGAACCAGTAAAATACGAATTTTGGCCATGGTCCAGATCTTTTTTCCGTGGGAAAAAACGGCACCCGACAATGAGGCCAACTGTTAATACAAAAGCTCGAATTTGCATAATCCTTTCCGCCCGTGTTGCTTCCTCGGAGGAGGAATAATTATAAACTTCTGCACTCCTACCGGAGTCAATACGAGCTTAAATCCATTTTGGAAGTTTACTTTGAAGTTTACGCACCGCCAAAATTTACTTTCAGTCGTTCCGCACTGTGAAAATTTACTTTGATTCATTTTATGTGGCCAAAATTGATTTTACGCCATTTCGTGTTTGGAGAAAATTTACTTTGGATCGTTATATGCACTTTGGAAATTGACTTTCGGTCATCTCATTCTGTCCGGAAATTTATTCCGAATCACTGTGCAATCTTGGAAAACCCATAAATAAATTTTGCACGTTCAGTTTGCACAAGCTAAAACTGTACGAACAAGTTTTCCACATGAAGTTTATGCACTTTATAATACACTTTGAAAATTTATTAATAAGTTTGACCTCTGTAGTTTATGCATACACTGTGGCACAGTTTTATAATTAAAAGTAGAATTACATTTTATTGATAACCCGAGGTTGGTCAGAGAATATTCATTACTGGACAGCAGGTGAGGTTTGGAACCGATAATGATTCGCAACGAGAATTTCCTGCAACAATCATTCTTCCGATATCGATATAATAGTTAACCATACACGACTGAGCAGACCGAACAAACGTGGCGGGCAAATTCATCGTTTGCAAACAATTCGAGTGAAATAACTGACGGCTTGTGAACCGCGGTGTATGGAAAACATCGCTCGTGTAAATTTAGCCGAAAAATACTGGCGTTCGTCGAGCAGAAGATAATTAAATTTTTCCATTACTTCCTGCAACCCACCACATATTTTTCAACCCCCGAACTTTTCCCCAAAAAATAAAATGCGCCAGACCATTAAACCGAAAATAAATCCACGTATCAGCAATTAAAAATTGCCACAGCCGCGAAATTTAAAGTTAATGCATAATAAATTGGGATGGTTTCTGAAACCGTTAACAAGCATAAAAATTATTATATTGTTGCTCAATTTTTTAAAAAGACAGCTACGTTAAACACTCTGACAATTTAAATTTAGTGATTAATAAACTGGAATGGTTTTGTGGAGCCATCGGTAAACATAATCAAGGATGTTCATTAAAAATAACTAACGTTTCAATTTAATTTTTAATGGAACAGCTTCGCCGGATATTGGATCAGGTGTTATTTTAAGAACAACAAGAGGCATCGTGGGATTAAAATCCGACAGCAATAAATTAATCAGGCGGCTCGCGACATTTTTACCAAATTGAAACGCCAGTAATTAATTAATCTCGACCGGTCTTTCTCCGGGGGATATTAGAAAACTTGTCGGGCATAAAACCGGGGTAAATGTTATCCTCGACGCTGCGTTATCATAAACTCGTTGAATTATAACTTTACGGGGAAAACTCTCGCGCCTGGAGAGTGAAAAGTTTTCAATGATCTTCATTTTTCATCGTTCAGCTTCCCTGGGCAGTGAACTTTGTTAACAGAAAATGTAGTGGGAAGTTCGTCAACAGCTTGTTGACTGATGGAGTTCACTAAATCATACTGAATCATTCTTGTAACAATCGCTTATTGTAATAAACGGATTTTATGCAATTATGACAAAAATGAGCGGATGCAATTCGACAACGTGTATTAGAGCTTATTAACACACACTTCATCTACCGGTAGCATAATAATAAGATTTTCAATACTTGTGCTATACCAAATGGGAGTTTAGACATCTTCTTTTACATTATAATTATTAATCACCGGCAGGAAATGTGTTAAAATTATAAAAAGAAGAATGAAGCTTCTTTTCTGCTCTTGTTCTCTGTAGTTGATATGAACAATTTTTACTTTCCACAAAGATTCACAGTCTACTTATTATTAGACTGCGGATTGTATGCATGAGTAATGACCGGTTTTATATTTTTCATTTTACAATTATTGAAATTATAAAGCTACTTACATAGAAATTGATTTGGTACATTTTTTTCTCCAAGCTCATATTGAAATAAAAATTACACAAACCCTAAATGAATAGAGCCTTGTCATTTTTATAAGCTAAAACATTTAAATCGCTTTTAGTGCTCGGTAGGTTTTGTGTTAAAAGTAAGCGGTGAAGTTTCGACGAAAGTAAATGATTTCGCGGAATGGAAAAAACTGCGAAATAATATCTTAGGACTAAAATAAAATAAGAGTGTAAATTTAGTGTACAAAGATAGAGGTGCATTTGAAATTTGCAGGGGTATTTCACTTGAAATTTTCTGGATAAATAAGTTAGAACTATTAGCTAATAGATTAGCTGAAAAAATTAGAGGAGTAAAGAGTGTAGATTTAGGATATTTTAGAATTTTAGGTCTGTAATTAGCAAATTATTTCTTAAAATAAGGGCTGTAAATATAGGAAGTAGATATAGTGTATATTATAAAGAGAAAAGCGATTTAATGCTAAATGGAATTGTTGGATATTTTGGGAAACAAATAAAGTGCAAATACTGAGTAAAAAAAAAAGGTTTAGTGTTAAAATCATTAATGAGGGAAATAAATGTTAACTTAGCTCCTGTATCTTGCAATTGAAAAATTTGATTTTGCACGAGGGTCGAGTTATTACAGTGAGTGCTCTTTCAGCTCGCAGCACCAGGCAGTTTACCCGATGAAAGTAAAGATCCTAATTGCTTGATACTCAAAGGCAGGAGTCCGATTTCCTCGAGGGTGCGAATAGAAGGAGTCGAGGAAAGGGATTTAGTTGAAGAGGACGATGATTGCGGAAGAGGCTCGGTTAATTGACACTTAAAAATTAATCGAACATCGCAGCTCTGTTTACACGCGTAAACGCGGCTCGGTTTAGCGCGAACGAAGGAGAACCAACCCCCTTTTCTTTCCCTTCATCGACCAAGTCTCGTGTCAAGGCCGTCACCGCCAAGAATCTTTCAGTCACGGTCACGAACATCGTTCTCTGTCCGTTCGACACGCTTTGCAAATCATTAACCGCGTTTATGGGCTCGCCCGACTTCTACCCCGCACTCTACGACCCCTAACCATACGAACCGTCCCCCCAACCCCTCGCTTTCTGCCAAGCTCGTGAAATTTTTAATGGATTATGCGAGCCACTGCTGGCTCGACTGCACACCCTGTTTGCCTGGGTAATGCGAGCGTAATTCGGGGTTAATGGATACAGCCTCGCATGAATTTTTCGGGGGTGGTTTCACCATGAACTCCCCAGGGCAAGAATTTGGCGAACGAGTTTGGCACAGTAGGAATTTTGTTCCGGTGAAATATTTGTTATTTAGACTTACAGGTATTGCGACAATGATTAGTGGACTGTGAATTTTTATGCATTTATAACAAAAACGTCCAGTATAAATGTCCAGTAAAAAGGTTCAGTACAAAACAATGAAAGTATTAGACGATTATATTGCCAGTGGTTTAATAAAATGATTATAAATGTCCATGCAGCTCTCTTGAAATTTTTATAATAATGAATAAATTCAGCCAAGGATTGATCGTACTTGACACGAAGTTTCTAATTTAATTGCAGATCGTTACCAACGATTAAGATAGCAATTTAATGGATTAATCATTGATTCCATTTTGTGGAAAGACACTCGAGCAAGAGAACGTGTGTGGGTGGGTCAAGGGTGTCGACACTCGCAAAGCGATCTCCAAAGCACGGAAAGTCGATCAAGGGGTTAGGTAAAAAATTTTCGGTACTGTCCAAGCAGAGATTAATTGAAACCAGAGGTCTGAGAGACCGAGACGGAGGTGGAAAAGTCAAAGGTACTCGAGTTGCAAGGTTTTTGCACACAGGATCGTCACGTTCGCGATCGCTGGAAGCGAAAAGAGGATTTTTCACTCACCCTTTGCCGGCTGTGTGTTCTCGGGGAGTAGGTTGTCAACCCCCTTTGACAGTCTCGCAAATATTTAAATATTCTTTGTTAACGACTGGCCCTGGCGGCGTTTGGATAATGCCGGGAAGTTGAAGAGTGAATTTTTCGGCGTCGTATTAAACTGTATTATAGTATTCATTTTATAAAAATGAATTTTTCATTCCTGCAGTTTGACGCGTTCTTAACACTTCTCAAATTGTTATTTTAAAGAAAATTACCGAACTTTTTTTAAATACAGTTCGGCCATTAAAAGTGACTTGATGAATATTGCGTTAAATTTACGAAGTGGGCAAAAAGTATTTTTTATTTCTGTCGTTCGAAACAAATTCGAGGAAGAAGCCACACCGTAGGGTGATGTTAAAAAATTAATTAGTCCCTCGTTGATAACGTGTCAAGTGTCAGGCCGCGCGAACCGCCTGGTGAAAATTAATTAAAATTATCAGTACTTCTGTCGGTTTCGTGCCACAGCTTTTGAAAAGGAACGCGCCCGGCGAAAAAACGAAGTCAAAGTCTTGATAAGTGCCGCCCCTCTTTTCAATCTAGCTCGAGATTCCTTCGCGGTTCACTGGAAACCGAGAGAACGATCGCAGATAGCTATCGTCAGGCGTGTTTCCCCTTTTCGTGGCTGACTTTCGATGATCTGGCTCTTTTCGAGTAACCCCTGAAGAAATGAGGGGATGAATTCAATATAGAGTTCACCCTGCTCGTCCTACTATCGAGTTAGAATCGAAAATCAAATTGGATATAGGTCAGGAAGAGAAAATGATAAATTGTTTCGCAGGAAACAACCCGTGCAGGGAGACCGCATTCTTCCGGTCCCCGGAGAACTATAGCAGACCTGGAGCTATAGTAATGCCAAGGGGATGGTCACGGAAAAAGGGCAATGCTTTTTTTAGACTCGAGCATGGTATTGAAAGTACTCGTGACAAATTACTAGACCGCCGATCTTTATGCATTTATGGCTTATGAGAATTTTCTAAAAATGCTAGAATACAACGTTCGCTGGAATTTATTACGATTTTTATTTGTTTTGGACCTACAAAGACTGTTCCCACTGAAAATAGCATTTTATTTTATTACACTATTTTTAAATTTGCATACAAAAATTGCAAATTGCATAAACGTCAATAGTCTACATATTATTCTTTTCATTAAGCTGTAAATTACGAGTGATGTATACTGTAGTTGGGAAATTGAATCGGTACAGTGAAATAAACATTCAGTTGCGTGGTGGTCCAGTTGGAAGATGGTAGTAAGCTGGTCTTGGTACTGTGGCCATTTTGTAACGAAATAATACAAACGAAGCGACTCAAGCAGAACTCGTGAATTCTATTGAAAATTCTGTCTGACTAAAACGAAAACTGGACTTGAAACTTTCCCAAAGGTATCTCTAGAATTTCATCCAAAGGTCGTACAAACAGAAACAAAAATTTTAAAACAAAGACCGCAACTGGTCTATGCACTAAACTAGAAATCTCAAAAGACCCAAAACGAAAGGACCTCAAACTCATCCAAACTTTCTCAAATTCACTTCGTTAAAAATTCATCAGAGAATCCTGAAATTCTAATAATTCTGACTCGTATACTCTATTAAAATCGCTTCACCTCCAGAAGAACTCTACAACAGCTCAACAAGCAATCATCCTCCACGACCCCTGACAACCCCCGATCAAAATAAACTTGATATTCAATCAATGCCCTATCATACCCTATCAAACCCTATCATACTCTACCAAACTCTATCGAACTTTCGCAGAACACCACATTCTCAGAAGGGCCGACAACCACCACGAAAAGCTCCCCAAACTCTGCAAGACTTCAACGAGTCCCTGATCAAAACAAACTTGCTACTAAAAAAATGCACCAACATCCTACAGAAAAGAGTAAGAAAACGTATCGGAAACAGTCTGCACAGGTCACACACGTCGCAGAACAGCACTGTTATCATCCAGGGGAGGGGGGTGTAGAATCGAGATGAACCGAGGGCAGCACGGTGAAAAATCGGGAGGTCCGTTTCGGGGGATAGCAGATCGAAAACAAGGTCGCTTTGGCGACGGTGAGGACGCGGGATGAACCTCTCTGGCGACCCACCTGCATGCTTCTGGGGCCGAGCTCATGGCCAAGGGTCGTCCGGCACGATCTCCAGGTGGTCGACTCGCGCCAGGTGTCGGCCGGGTGTCGCCAAGTGTGGATCCTCGATCGCCTCGGTCGACTCGGGCTGCTAGGTAGCTCGAAACTGCGACTGGTTCCGCGTTCCGTGCCAGGAGAGACAGAAGCGGCGTGCTCCGCTCTCGGGGGGTGGCTCGGGGGTGGTTTAGGGGTGGTTCTCGCCTACCCTCTCGGTCCGGCGGTTCGACGAGAGTGGGGATACACGACTCCGTTCCGCCATTTCACCAGCGGCCGAGGAAGTGGTCCGCGGATCCTGACGAGAGTTTCATTTACCCCCTCTAACCTCATCCCCCTGGAACATCACCCCTTCCCCCCTCTATAGTATTCTGATCGTTAGCCTGGGGGTTGATTCGATCTTTATTGGGACGCGGAGCACTATTATTATTAGTCTGTTGCATGTGAAATGTCCGATTTTTAACGGTCACGTTAAAATAACACGTTAATCAACATATTCTGTCAATGAATTATGAGTAGACAGCGGATGTTTATGCCAAATAAATATTTTTTGCCTGATTTGCAACAAACTGGAGTGAAATAGAAATCTGTTTTCTTCCTTAATATGTTTAATAAGTTGAAAATAATATAACAGTATTTTTAAATTCAACTAACGTTTTTACTGCTTTAAATCGCACCTACTAATTTTTGTCATACATGCATAAAATCCGCATTCCAATTACGAGACTTTTGATTCTATTACATTACCATGATCTTCTTCGTTCTACAATAGATTGTCATGTGATTTTGAGCAGGAAACTCTTGCATTGTAATTGAAAACGGGAAGGAAGTGTAATTTATAAAATGGTTAAAATAAATTAGAATAAAAAGACACCAGGCTTATTTGTGCACCTAGTAGATCAATGGTGGTAGTGTGTGCTAGAGGCGCTTCGCGAGGGTTGTTGTGTTCGGATGTGGTTGCCAGACGATTGAGGGAGCAAAGGGAGGATAGGGGTAAGTATTTTCTAATGGTGGTTGTTTGGAATTGTTTGAACATGGCTCGGATAGAATGGAATTTTCTGTGGGAACATAAAAGTGATGCAGCTTTATTTTTACAAGCTGACGTATGTATAGATATTAATGTATTAAATTGACTTTTGGTTTGACAATAAGTTCTCTGGATTAGTTGCTCGCTCGTGGAATAAGAAATTGAAGTTAGTTTTAACGACCCTAAAGCGAGCGGCTGGTCTCTGAACTTTATGGCTTTAATTATAGCGCAACAAGTTTGAGATTACTTTTTCAAGAAGAAGGGAAATGGAATTCCTCAGATGATAGAAGTTTAATGCACTCTGAGCTCTATAATTAAATTCGAATTGAAGTAATGACTAGATTGCGGTTTTTATACATTTATGGTAAAAGTGGGTAGGTACAATCTAAAACAGTGGAAAGGTTAAAAGAATTTAAGAGTGTCAACATGATATTTCCAACATTTAAAGGAGTAAGATTTCGATAAATACTAAATATTAAAAAATAAATATATATTAAATATAAAAATAAAATAAATAATCAATTTTATTAAAAAATGGACTTACCCAGTTGTTGCAGCTTCAATATTGCAAATTCTTTAAAAATTGTAATTTTGGAGCAACGATTTCCTCAAATATGATAGTGTTAATTGACTAGTGACCCGCACAACTCAACACTCCGTTGATCGAAGATAGCAAAAGCAATGGTCGGTGGTTTGTTCGTAAAAGCCGGAGTAGGTAGGAACGAGTCGGGAAACAGGTTGCGGAAGAACGTCCGCATTACCAGCTGATTGAAAACGTAAAGGAGCGAGGAGCAAAGTGGATGGAGGGATTCCGGAGTGCTTAGAGGAGGTCTCGGGATAACGAACACCTCGGGAAATCCGGAGGAAGCCCGAGGGAAAAATCTCGCCGGCTAAGAGGCTTAGACGGAGCGGGATCTCCAGGATACACGGAACTAAAAAATGTTGGTGCAATTAAAGAAGCGATAGCAACTGGCCTTAAACCGTTCCGAGTTCCGTGACAGAAATAACTACGCATTTCTTGTGTTTATAACATTTTTATCTTTCTAAAGTCTGCTCGGAATAATTTGTAAAAAATTGCGACGAGTAGACTGCGGCTTTTATAGATTTACGATAAATAATGTACAGACACGGTGCACCGATGTTTGTTCACGTGGAATCGGTTGCAGTAGGCTGAGATGCGTGTGTTTTATGCAAAATGAAAATCGTCTCAATTAATTCCAAGAGATTCACCATTTCTTTTAGTGAAATAATGCAACAGTGTTTTTAAATTATTTGAAAGATTTTACCCTTGCCATTTGACGAATTCGTTCTTGTCATAAAATCCACAGTCCGCTAGTAAACTTCAGGGAGTTGAAACAGTAAAAGAACTTTCAGAAAAAATATCGTGACAGGGTGAAAAAAAGAGAGGGATAATGATCGAATAAAAGAGGGGAAAAAAGATGATTAAAATCTTTGAGTAAATGTTCAAAGGGTAGAAGCAATGAAGAAAGTTCGATAAGAAAATTAATAAAAAATATCGTAACAGGGTGGAATAACGATATTATCAAACTGAGAGAGAGAGAGAGAAAGAGGGAGAGAGTCATGAAATGAGCAGAATAAAACGATGGAGTAAAATGGATAATAAAAATCTCGAAATAGATGTACAAATGGTTGAAGCAGCGGAATAACTGAAAGAGAAAATTAATAAAAAATATCATAACAAGGTGGAAGAACGAAGGCAACGGACCAGAAGCTTCCCAGAAAGAAAACACAAAGGGCGATAACTCGAAAGTTGGTTAATAAAATGGTTAATAAAATGGAAAGTAAAATGGTTAATAAAAATCTCTGAATAAATGTTCAAAAGGTTGCAGCAATGGAAATAGTTAGAGAAAAAATTAATTACCGCAAAGAGTAAGGATTCGAAGATTGCTGAAATAAAATCACGAAGAGAGAAGCAGAGCTAAAATATCCAAGCAAGTGTCGTAGGGGTCGAACCGAATAAAAAGAGCGATAGAAAAACGGAATAAAAGTTAATGACAGGGCCGGAAGAACGATGGTAGCGGATTGGAGGCGACTTGGGGATGGGTGTGGGGTTAGGTTAGGCTTAGGGAAAGTGACGGTGGTCGGGGTAATAGGACGGAAGGAGACGCCAGGACACGCCAGGCTTCGAAGAAGAAGCCCAAGAGAGAAAGAGACGGAAAGAGGATGATGGTAGGACAACGCGACGCCGGCGCGAGAGAAACCCCGTAGGTCAAGGTCGTCTCGCAGGTGGCTTGCGGAGCCCCTTGGTACGGCCCTGAAGCCCCACTCGACCGCCAGAAAGCTTCGTGCAGCTTGCAGGACGATCTTCGCCAACGTTCTGATCGATATACCCCAGCCCGGTGAAGCTAAACCGGTCCCCCCCCCCCCCCTCGCTCTCTCTCTCTCTCTCTCTCTCTCTCTCTCTCTCTCTCTCGTGCTATCCAGCTCTCTCCAGGATGCTCCATGTGCAGGGGAAACTGGCCTGTTCCTCCTGCAGCCAGCAGAGACTGATAAGGGTCGCTGGGCTCTCCCGCGAATCGATCAACCCCCTAGTTCGTTAACCTATTTACTCGGATCTTTATTCGAGCATGTTTCACACCCGCGTAGGAACCATTTAATTGTCCAGTGTGCTCTCATTAACTCTCTAGCCCCTCACTTTTAGAGATGCGTGCAATTTACCCCCTGCGAATCAGCAAACTTGTGAAATTTTTGGGATTTGTTTCCGGGTAAGGAAATTGATAATGGCGCACAGTGGAGTATTTCTGCGAAAATTTATTTATTTAATTTATACCGTCTCTTCTTTTATTTTCTCACTTGCGTTTTATTAAAAATATTAAAACTTTGACTTTGTCTAACTTAAATAAAAATGCTCCCACTTCTTCTTTTTAAACATTATTCTTCGCGGAAGTGATAAGGGGTGGTTAGGATTCTTATTTGTAAGAATTTCAAGTATTATTTTCTAATACATGACATCCATAGGTGTAAGCCACAGGACACGCGGATGCCACGAATTGATTAGCCGAAATTTAGAAGCGGTATTGTCATCAAACATTTCATGTTGCAGTCCACGGTCCGGCGAGTCCGTTTCATTTCAGAATCCGACCCTATAATTAATTAACTGTGCGACGCAAACATACTTCGAATAATTCGACTCTGATGAATAATGACTCGTAGCTTGTTCCACGCCTCGTGTCCCATATCGATTCCATTATTTCATTTATCCTTTCGATACATAATAACACGCTGTATAATTGGAAACAAGAAAACATCAAACAACGCAGTAATACATATATGACTTTCGTCCACCAACACAAAATATTTCATTGCATCAAAACATCCATTTATAAATAAAAAAAGAATTTCAAATTTATTTACACGATACATTATACACTGTTACCAAGTCGTACAATAACTTCGTTTTTTAGGTTGTTAAAATTGATGAATAATAAAATCAGTAAGTAGCAGAAAGACTAAACATAAAAATAAATATTATTCAAATTCAATCATCTCCGTGCAATTATTATTCGAGAGACGCAAGGACGCATATTTTTTCGCCCGGCTCAAGATGGCGGCGGGCTCCAGTTGCCAAGAAATGCATCGAGGATGGAATTGGTAATGCAACTGCGTCTCACGCGTCCCGTGATGCCTTGTAACGCGTACCTCGTGCAATAAATAATTCTTTATTCCGTGGTAAGTGCGACTTCACATTCCCCAGCTCATTTTTCACGAGATTTTCCCCGTTCCACGATTCCTTTATGCCCGACGAACAATATGTTCGAGACGAAACCGCCTTGAGTAGGCGTCCATGGCGAATGTGTCTCCACAGTGGTCTAGGCCAGGAATTCACGCATGCGAAAGTTTGCCGTTCCGTTCGCGTGATTTCAATCTGATTTACCAGCGTTTCCCTCGGGGAACCTCGTCCCATTTCGCCTTCGTGGCGACAGCCTCTTCGAAACGCTAGAAACTGTTCGATCTTCGAGAAATCGTTCGTCACCGAGCACGAATGTACTCCGAGATCCCTATCAATCCATTCGGAGAAAACGCTACTGTATAATTTGTCCATGAATACTATTTGTCCCTCGATGTATTAATTTTACTTCCCTTTGATCCGCACACGCGAAAGATCTTTATGGATTTCGGTAGAAGTTGAATGGTAATTACTTCTCTAGATTTATAAATAAACTTTTTACTCGGAAGTTTGTACTCTCAATTTTTATTTCACACATTCCTTCAATTTTATACAATCTCCGAAACTGCTAGGGTGACATTCAAAGGGACTTTCAACCCCTAATAAGTTTGCAGCTATACTCCAAATCCTGTTCAGATTGAAACACTGATTTTTGCCGCTTTTTAAAATTTGTTTAAACTGATTGCAGACATTTTCGTGTTCCTCTTTCATGGAGCAATAAATGATGGTTTCAAGGGAATTTTACCACCGAAAAAATGTGGGTATAAATAACCAAACGTTAACTCCGAATGTCCGTGCGTTTATTCGGACTGTGAATAATGATAACGTTATCGTGGAACGAGAATCGGTCCTCCCACGAGCTTTGATGTAAACGGTGCAGAATTAGCTTGCGGTGATGTTCCGCGATAGCTGCGAAAGGTTAAAAGTCCTGGTATCGTTTTCGAACTATAATTCTATTTCGATACTCTGGACAGTAATAAACAAATTAATTGATATTATTCTATTAATCCTTTTATCGTAACTAATCTTTCACGTGTTAAGACACCGAAATAACAGATGCGATGTAAAATCTAAAAATAAGTGAAAATAAAAATTAATAACATTTCTACTAAAATAAAAATCGTATCTCGGAAATCAGGGGTTAATCGAGAAACTCGAGCAACAGCATTCCCCGCAAAAAGCTATACTAACTGCAGACTCGGTAGGATCTCGAAGACGCCAGTTTCCCAACGATTATGCGTTCCATTAAAGAGGCCAGGCAGTTCGAGCCACCCCTAAATCGTCGTCCACCCCCACAGCAATGCAGAAAAGGAAGTACCATGCTGTTACGACGGTACCAGTCGAGCTTCCGTGGCTCCTAAACATTGAAAACTTGCCAAAGAATGTTTCCAAGAGCGGGTCGGACGTCGAAAGTTCCGTTCCACGGGTCTCCTTTAACTCTCACGGCGCGACGCGGCGCGGGGAGACGTTTGGATCAAAGGAGTGACTGTTGGATCAAAGAAGAGACGGTTGAATCAGCTGCGGCACGCTGATTACGTGATTGAGCGATCGTGAACCACGGAAGAGCAATATGCCAGGCTTTAAAGCTTCTGTTGCTAAAGGCTGCTACAATCCCTTGTCCCAGACCGTTCTGCATCTTAGAAAGAATTTTCCTACCCTCTGCTCGAGTTAAAAACAGCCCCTAACCTTTTTCAACGCCCACTCTACCCCATCAAGTAATTTTCAGCTGTTACACAATAGCGAACATGGATACGACACTCAGCTTTCTGGCCTCGAAACGGAATTTGATCCACCGGTCTTGGCAAAAAATCTTTAAAACGAATAAAAATGAAACGACGCGTTGCACTTGTCGCACAAATTTTATTTTGTATTTATCTCTTTTTTTTTAATATTCAGATTTCTGAATAATTTTTAAAAATGAGCGAAAATAAAATTTGGAAGTAGTTGTAAAATTTTTCTATTTGTTATTTAATTTTTTTTTCGTTGTACATTCAGAATTTATTTTTTCTGTAATTCTAAAGATTTTTAAATTGAGTTTAAAAATGAACTTCCAACTGTTTTAGTCAGTCTTAGATCCAGTCTTGGATTATTTTCCGCCGAATCGAGTATTTCCGGGTGAATAATAACGCAAACACGAATTTAAAGAATTAACGATGGGTTTCAAGGTTGAACCACGAACAGATGAGGCTGCAGCCCCTGCGGCTGCACTTTGAAAATTGTACAAGCAGCGTTTAAGTCTTGAGGGATGAATGTTTAACCGAAAGCTGCTGCGAAACAGCTAACTGAAACACAAAATTATACCTGGTACATCCCGTCGACACTGTCAGAGTCGAAACAGTGCATTTTTCTCTTGTGCACTTTTTCATCCACGTACAGCAACAGTATAACTTTGTTCGAAGTGCCTTGTGGCTTACACCTTTTGACTTTAATGAAATGCATTTTTTAACAGGAGCTAAAATTTATATTCTTAGCTGAGGTGAAGTCTACACTCTCCAATTAGCGAAAAAAATTTTAATCCAAAGTTTCCGCCTCAGAAGTACATGCGTTCGCTGCCAGACTAAAAATTTTACTCATTTACTTCATTTCAGCACACTTCCACCAAACATGACTGCATAAAACACAAAGTATAATAAATTCAGAGAAACGTAAAAATATAATTAATTAATTTAAAAGAATATATCAATATTTCATTCTACTCCAGTTGCTTGAAACGGCGTCGAAAAATTCAGATTTTCTAAATAATCATTCCAAGGGATGAAACAGGCAAATGAGCTTTCTGCGCAAAACTGACGTGCGCGAAGGCTCCAGCATCCTCTACTGCGGTTAAATATACATTTCGGTGTAATTGTATTTCTCTTTTGTCGGCACGAGCGAAATAATGCAACTGGAAAAGAGAATCACGTGGAAGAAGACAAAGATAAACGTAAATAAAGTCGCAGCTTGAAATAAACCGTGACGCAAAGCCAGACATGAACGTTATCGTTGCAGATTGCATTGGGAATGCTGCGGGAGCCATTTTTGCCGCGTTGAATGCTGTTTTCGATCACTAAGCCCGTAATCCCTGCCTCGTAATTAGAATAGTGGTTTGCCAAGATGGAGACGCTTTTATAGCTTCGTGTTGGGCGTTTC
The DNA here is from genome assembly GCA_028454225.1 of Lasioglossum leucozonium. Classification (NCBI taxonomy): domain Eukaryota; kingdom Metazoa; phylum Arthropoda; class Insecta; order Hymenoptera; family Halictidae; genus Lasioglossum; species Lasioglossum leucozonium. Next base: position 628,511 of record CM052207.1, read on the forward strand.
GTACTCAAAATGGTAGATAGAAATCTAAAGAATGCATATCATTTAATTGTGATCTGTGAATAACATTAATTCATACATTCATCATCAAGAAAAGCCCAGAATTTTGTGGTTTAGTTTCGTCCCAAGCGCACCGCTGTTGCTTTTGCAATGCAACTGTATTATGCAAACAGGGGAAGCAATTCCCACTGCATTGTTCCGCAGCGTTATCGACTAACGCGCCTCTTCGTTCCCGAATTTCGCATACCTTCGAATTAATTTATGCCGCTGAAAATTGCCAATGTACGTCGGCTTGTTAATCGAGTTCTTAGGAGCCTCGTAATTATTCAATGATCCGATCACTTTGGCACGCTTGAGCATGGTCTATAATTTTCTGGCTTCCGAGCACCGTTCGACAGACGAACAAATTATTCCAGAGATTGTATGTCTGACTGGAATCTGATTGTTTAATTCAAAAGGTTGCCAGAAATGGCAAATTAATTATTTAATAATAAAATTATTTTTACTTTACTTGCTACTGAAATGGGTAAAACTTACAATCGTTTCAACAAAATTTATTGAACTGACGTTTTTAGTAAACATTTTCTATACAAGGTAGTCCACTTAAATACAGCCACCTACATTCTTTACTTGCGATGACATAACAAAAGTTTTTAATGCAATATAAATGGTATCACAAGGTGAATTCTTTGCAAATGTTATTTTTTCCGGAGTGTTCACTTTAATTTTCAAAGATCAGTCATTTGAAGGTCATGTTATTATAAATATCTTAATGTACTTTTCGCTCGGCTACACGATGTAATAAAAAAAATGCAGTGATGTATCAAAACACACCGATGACATTGATAACTCCGAAAAAAATTATCTTCGGGCAAAAAATGTTCTTGCCAGATATTGGTCCATTTCTACGTAAGAAATAGTTTTTGCATCACAATAACCTGAAAAGATGTTTAGGTGGCCTTACTTAAATGCAACACATGGTATAAATTATTTTTGTACAAATACTAAAGGAAAAAAAAACATATCTTTTAGAGAAGGCTTTTATTTCATACAAAAGATGTATCTTACGCTGGATGCTTTTATATCAAACAAAAAAATGCACCTTTCATTTCAGACATTTATTTCTCAAAAAAAATCGTACACATAAATTTATCCGAACTCAGAGCTCGCCTTTACCCAAAAAGACAGAACAGCATATCGAACTGTTGCTCAAATTAATTAAATTAGCCACAGACTGTTAATTGGATCTAGAAAGAGATATCCGGATTGCAAATGGCCGTGACTGCAACAGCTCCCTGCTCGAACAGCACGTAAACTGAGCAGTTAACTCGAATCCACGACAGTACCATCGGAATTTGCGACAGGATTACGAAGGATCGGGACAGAGAAAAAACAGTGCGATAACGTTCGATGCGAATATTCGCAGGTTAGAGCAAGGGAACATGGCTGGATTAAAATTAAATCTCTCCGAAAACCGATGTGTCTCGGTAGCGCTCGAAATTCGCGCAGAATTGCAGCCTGGCCAGGGGAGAAACTTTTTTCCTGGAGGAAATCGCGCACGAGGGGATGAAACTTTCATTCGTTGCATCCGGAATTAGTTTTTTCCCTCTGCTGCAGGACTCATCTTCGCGAGTCTTTGCCATTCGCGCTGGAAACGCATCCCGTTGCACTCTGCATCCTGGTGCATTTTATTCGATTCCGTCCGTGAACATTCGCAATTTTATTGATTATTCGATTGCGAGATATTGGGAAAATTATCAACACGATATTCATTTTTGAATTTTATACATTTATAGAAAAAATGTGGTGGAATATAAAACTGTTTGAGAGTGTCCTATCGTTAGACCAGTGCCGTTCCTATCAGGCGTGCAGTGCGTGCCCGCACTATTTTAGGGGGCGGCCGACTGCGGTCGAAAAGGTTTATATTCCTGAGGTTTATAAGATTTAAGGATATATTGGAAAAAATTGTTTGTAACGACTTGGTTCACTTGTTTCCTAATTTGGCAATAGCAATTAGATTGTATTTGACGTTGCCAGTAACAGTTACAAGTGGAGAAATATCATTTTCAAAACTAAAAATTGTAAAAAATTTTTTAAGGTTAATTACGACACAGGAGCGCTTACCTAATTTAGCTCTTTTATCAATAGAACACGACATATGTGAGAAAATTGATTATGCCAAAGTCATAGACGAGTTTGTTGCGAAAAAAGCTCGTAAAGCGCCACTCTAAAATTTTATATTAGGAATTGCGATATATGTTTATAAAATGCGTTAATAGCACACATTCATTGTATTCTGAATTCCTTATTATAAATTTAAATAAAGCACTTATGTATACTGGTTTGAATATTGTTTCCCATTGTCAAGGTGTGGGTGGGGGGTGGCGAAAAATTGCTCAGCACGCAGGTGGCTGTACACCTAGGAACAGCCCTGCGTTAGGCTGCGGATTTTATGCAGTTATGGCAAAAATGAGTAGATCAAATGCAAAAAGAAAAAAGTTAAAGACACTGTCATATTATTTTCAACTTGCTAAAATTGTTAAGAAAAGAAATAAATGTATGTGTAGTTCCTACGTCTTGCAATTAATGCAGACACTTTTTATTTCGCATAAAAATCCGCAGTCTACTTATCATTAACTTATTAACATGATTCGAGGAAGGAATACATTTTCATTTAAGTGTAGTAGCTTGGAATCGATGCAGAAAATTTTTATTTTTAATAAACCTCATTTTTGTGATAAAGAAGTCAAAGAAGCAAAACTAAAAAGGACCTGAGAATCTTGATTGAACATTTTCTCAAATTCAATTAAGTCTTCAATTAAGTCAACATAGTATTAAATTCCCGGATAAAGAGCTCGATAGTCGCCGGGAATAATAATAACGTCATGGAAGGTACGCATCGCGTCTATCGTGGCGCGGAGGGTGGTTTGCGGGAGGATTCGGCCAAGGACAGACGGGGTCAAGTCCTCGGGACGCAACAGATAGCCCCGGCTTGGCTCGACGTGGTCGGCTTGGGATCGCCGGATGAAACGAAAGAAGCTGCTTCGATTTCCTGTTCGAATTACTGCGGCAGAACTCTCCCCGGAACTACCCTCGATGCGTCAGGAACGGGCTGCGCCAGATCACGAACAGTGCATTAACGAGCCGGAATTCTTTTCTACCCATCCTCCACCTCCTTCACCCTCTTCTTTCGAAGATGAATATGCTCACGGCGACGAGCGTCGGATTCTTTTATATGAATACCTCGCTCGCAATCGGTCTTTATTGAATTCTCGTTTTGAAATTCCCATGCCACTTACTCACTCTTTACAGAAAAGATTTTTTTAAAATTTTTAGGATATCGTGTGGATAAATAAATGTTAGACAACACGTGTGTTATGTATTAACAATAGTTAAATACAAAATGTCTATTATATAAAATGGGAAAACAATAGCGTCGCGATAGCTTAGCACACGAAATGCGCGCGACGAATGTTGCTAGCTTTCTGCCAGCTCAAGTAAAGGGGGCCTTATATAACCCTGCAACGACGTCCCAAAAACCGTTAAAATAAGGGGAGAAACTTTCCATCCTTGAAGATGCAAGGAGAGAGTTTCCTCCCCCAAGACGCTACATATGGGGACGTCGTTGAGGAACTGCAACGGGTCGGGTCGAAGTTCTGGCAAATGTCAACTCAATGACCAAAGCCTTAGACCCGACCACCTACGGCGTGCACTCGGGAAGGACGGAATTTTCGCGTCCGAAAATTCCTTCTTCCCCACGCACAGCATCCGCTACAAATTATTTTTGCGTATCTTGTTTGGGAAATTTGTTGAAATAATCTTTAAAAATGAACAAATTGTTTCAATTATTTAGATAAATGATACTGAGCGTCAGCGTTCGAGAAAATATGCACCGAACGTCATAAATATGTTTGCTCGCAGCCTACTGATATCCCGGCTCGGTCGGTCGATCATAGATCATCGATCGCGAGGGGAATCGCGTCAGAAACGGTAGATGGAGCTGAGGGTATACTAAGCGAGCGATACAAAAATCCGCTCGCCTTGGCCGCAGGCAGAGAAAGTTCAGGCTAGCCTCCAGCTGATAGCTTCTTCTTGTTGTTCTTCTTCTTAGTTTTCTTGGTCTTTTTGTTATTCTTGGTCTCCCCTTTCCCTTTCACCGGGACGCCATATGTCACGATTTCCAATGGGATCGTGGCTCGTAATAACGATCGAGATCGTTTCTCGCGCCGCGATCGAGGAAATTCGTGATCTTCGATCTTGTGTATCGTTTGTTCGAGGAGGAAATGTATTTTTGAATCTCCCGCGCCGTGAAACAATCGCACAGATTTTTTAGAGACTATTTTCGAAAAGAATGAAATTCGATGGAAAATGCATCGTATATAGACATGTGCATTTTGCTCGATGCATGCGACCGGAAATGCGATTCTGATGTTAGAAACTGTGGGAGGCTCGCTGTGGGAAATTATGTGGCTTTTCGGTGCTAATTCGTTGCCGGAAGTATGGTTGCTGATTTAATTCGATTCCTGATCGTGATCTACCATTGCTGTGAGATTTCGGTTAATTTAAGTTTGTGCTGATTTATGAGCGTTAGAATGGAGGACGGTGTATTCTACATTGTTACTTTAATTTTGCATATTTAAAAATTAAGATTTTATTACGATGCTTTATATGTATATTGTTCGTATGCGGACTTTCAAAAGATCAAACACGTTTGTTTGTTAATTACCATCAGTGATTAACGCAGATTTCTACAGACAATCTCTCTCTCTCTCTCTCTCTCTCTCTCTCTCTCTCTCTCTCTCTCTGCTGTCTATATATACTTAACACACAAAGTCCAAGTAGCACATATGTATACTACTGCAAATTTACAATTTCTCAGACTCGTTTATAAAAAGAGTCAACCTAAGCTTCCACGTCTAGCGCTACATACTTCATCCTATTTAGTTTTAGTCACCCGTAACGTTAAACTTGATTAAAATCTGAATTCTACAGCATTTCGCAGACAATGGGATGCAATCATTGTTACGAACCCCCGCAGTGTGCTAAATGGACTGCGGAAGTTTCTGCTAACTCACGTTCTCGCAGACAAATTTGGGGAAACAAACAAATTAAATAAAATTCAATGTCCTGTGCGATTGTTTCCAATAAATTCGAAAAAAGCTAGAACTAAACACTGTCCATGTGCGTTGGCCTTTTTATTTTATTAAAAAACATACTTTGCATTTTAGCACGTATACTGTACCGAATAAAATTCTACTTGCTGTACGAGTGCTTCAAGCAAATAATAGATGTAATGGGAAAATGAATTCAAATAAAATTCTTATAAAAATCATTTTTCATCCGTCAAAATTATTACGGAAAGAAATAACATCCTATTTGGTTTCTATTTTTCACGAACGATGCAAAGAAAATATTTAAAAACATGCGCAGTTTTAAAAATCTAGATACGCGATAAAATCGAGATACGCGAACTGCATCGATATCCTTGATGTTTCTTAATTATCCCACCGTTCCGCTGCAAATCTCCGTCGCGCAAGCATAAATCCAAGCAGTTTATCATTCACTGGAGCTTGTTACTGGGAGTTCATTAATAAATTATTATTATCAAAGATTTGACACGGTGGGACGAGCGCTCGCGTTACCTGGAAGCCGGAAAACCGGACCTAATTGAATCACCGCCGACAGGGTTAGTGGCCAGTGGCGGCGCAGCGGCTGCGTGTCGGATTCATAAACGCAATTAATCGGGCACGCGTTTCATTGAATCACCGTACGGATCGGAACGCGAGTCGTTTAACGGTGGATTTCAGCGGTTGCGCGGTTTTCGAGGGACGAACGAACGATCGACTGTATTCCGAGCGATCATTCCTTTAAATAGACGTGCTCGAAGGATAACGGAACGCTCGCTCCTTTCTTCGGCCCTCTTCCTTCGCGATCCTGCGAGGAAAAAATAGAGAAACCCGAGGCTCGCGGCTCCTTCCTCACGGTGTCCTTTCTTTTGATCCTTGAACGCTGTCTCTTGGCGTGAAAGCTGTTTCAAACACTCTCGCACGTTCATAGAGGACGTATCGGGTATACAAATATTTTTTCATACTTTTCTGTCTTTCTGGTGGACCAGCAATGTTTCGACGAATTATTTTAGAAAAATCAAGGAAGACCAGAGGGTCTTCCACAACAAAACTAGTACGAATATATTGTTAACATTTAGCAATTTTCGTTCGTTGCATGTCACCTGTTTCAAACTCTACGAAGATTAGGATGCTCGACTTTTAAATTAATTTTCCCGACTCTAATCGACAATTATGCAAGAATGAAGTATGCCATTATCTTCGTCTTGGATCCCTTTACAAGCGTAGAAAGTTTTATCCTAATCTAGGAATCAGGATTGTCGGTATTCACACGTAAATGTCACCTGTATCACTGGTACCAAATTTCTTTACAAAAATGTGACAGTGATCTATATCAATTTCGAACGATCTGGGTTAGGTGGGGATCTAAATTTTGGAGGCAATGTTACTACTATGACGTAACAAACGATCAGTCTGGGCTGACATAAGATTTCTCGGAAAAATAATTCTACAGAATCCTGTGCCGAAAAAGTGAAATCGAGTTTTTGGTTTTATGATACCACGAAACGGGACCGTATTGTGCTCTATTCTCGTATCGAAATTTGGTTGTGAAACAAGAGGATCGCACCAGCTTGATCATCGATTACCGATCGTCCCGAAGAATTTGCCCTTTGAGACGTAACCGAAGAATGGCGAACGCCGAGGAATCGCGTGTGCACACGATTAGGGTAATCCCGTTGCTCGATCACTCGAACTTCGAACCCTCTCATAATTTCCTGGAAATCATCATGAAAAAGGAATGGAAGAAGGGAAACGATCGTTCCAGGGAACAAAATGGCAATTTGCTAAGGAAATTGTATATAGTTAACATCGATCGCTTTCTAAGTGTATCCTGGGCTGTTCGGAGATCAAAGATCCATAGATCATAGAGGATCCTCTTGCTCTTTCTCTCTCTCGCGTTCTCTCTCTTTCTCTCTCTCTCTCTCCAGCGAACTTACTTTCGAGCATGTGAGGCAGGAAGCGCGATGAACACTTCCTCTTCGAGCCTCGGTGATCGAGCACCTCTATTACCGGGATCTATGGATCTCTCGAGGAAGCGGTAACCGTTGCGATCGCGGTGCTTGCAATTATCCTTCCGCGCGGGAGTTTCTACGCTGCGTGAAATCCAATTAACTGTAGGTCAGAGCTAACGCGAGTAACGAAGGATCGTTTTGGATTATAGTGATTTAGCGTGTAACAACGAGAAATTTTAGAGACCCAGTAGAATGCACATTATTGGTAGACCGAGGATGTTATGCATTTAATTACAAAAAATATTTAAGGAATCTAAAAATATGCATTATATCCGACCTATTAAAATAATGAAAAAAATAAATAAGTGTTTGTGTAGCTCCCGTGTCTTGCAATTAATGCAGAGAATTTTTATTTTGCATGAAAATGCGCAGACTAAATATTATACTGTCCAAAAGTCAATATCTAAATCCTTGTAAAATGTAAAATGGACGTTCAAGTTGATAAAGTGATCGATACCGGAAATTTTCAAAGATTGTTTAATTTTTGCCAAATGAAAAGTTTTTTCTTTCTTTAATCATTTTAATAATCTTATAATAATATATGTATTGGTGTTTCTAACTTTTCTTAATCTTTTTGCTATTGGAAATTGTCCATATCTATTTTTGTTGTAAATGTATAAAATCCGCGGTCCAATCACGAGGCAAAGACCTCCATAGAACGGGACAAGGGGAATCCCGTGCTTTCGTAAACTGTGAGTGGCAGCAGAACTTTGGAATGACTTCTGACCGAGTCATCGGCCGGCGAATCGTTGGCAATCGTTCGCCGAAAGATTCGCGGGAATCTTGGCATTTAGTGGTCGGCTATAGTGCTCTGTTCTGGCGAGACAGAGGCGAGATAGCGCAATAGAAGATAGCTCGAGACTTCCTATGAGGATCGTCACTTGCTCCGAAATGCCAAGCTTGCCCTTCCCCCGCACTGACATTTCGGGGTTAGCTTCGAGCAAACTGGAGGAGTCGGATTTTCGTGCCCCCTCGACTAATGGAACCTAGGAATCCAGCATGACGGCAAACGTAATCCCTGAAGTAGAAAATAAATCGATTCTTCTTCATAAATCCAGAAGAAATTGCACCTTCCGTACACTCTGAATCCATTTAGCCAATTATCTTAAACATATTAAACATGCAACCTTTACAAAATCAGATGACAAATGTAAAGTTGACAAACAAAATGGAAATTCATTTCTTATTGTTAATATAGTTACATGAAACCTTTGCAAAATGAGATGAGAGATGTAAAATTTAATAGTTGAGGTTGTGGGACCAGCAGTCGCAATCTTGGATTGGTGCAAAACGACAAACGAAATGGAAATTCATTTTTTATTGTTAATGTAGCGTTGATTTTTGTGATTTTAGTATACGATTAATCTGTGAGTTTACTTCTTACATAATAAATGTTCATACTAAATGGACAAAATCTGCAATCTAATGATGCGTTTTTAACCGAATTAACTGCACAGGTAAATTATACGGCCGAAGAAGAGCATTCCAGATGAAGTAACTCGGAATTTTCCACAAGTATCGAAAGATCGTGTTAATGTTACACGTGCGAAGGGTCGAGTTACGTGAAAAATGCGTCTCCTTGATGGATTGCAACTCTGTTGCACCGATCGGCCGGCTTAACGAACGCAGCCGAGTCCGTTTCACTTTCGACTGGATGGCAAATGAGCTCGCGTCTCCGAACCGACGGAAAACTCTATTTTCTCTGTTGCGTAAAATTCCTCGTTGCGAAAATCCTCGAATTACGACAGCCCGTTTTTCCCGCGTCCTCTCTCCGGTTTTGTTTTTTATTTCCGATCGAGAACGATCTCGCCGCGCCGCACAGTGGGCAATTCGGACGAAATTTGTGACAAAATCAAAGAACT
>CM052207.1:637607-661461 GCA_028454225.1 Lasioglossum leucozonium
AGTTCTTTGATTTTGTCACAAATTTCGTCCGAATTGCCCACTGTGCGCCGTAGCGATCAGACGATCAACGGCTTGGATCGATAGAGCGCATCGAGCTCGGTTTTTTTATGGGATTTCGACCGATTCTTTTTTTTCAGAAAACATTCTTAACCCTTTAAGTGGTACCATGTTTAATCGGACTGTGATTTATAGACAGCGAATCTTAATGCAAAATAAAAATTTTCTACCCGAATTACGACAAACTGGAGTGAAATAAAAATTTATTTTCTTTCTTAATACGTTTAATAAGTTGAGAATAATATTTTTAAATGCTTCGAATTTTATTACTGTTCCGTGTCTTACTCATTTTTATTATAAATGTATAAAATATGCACTTTTGTGATGCAGTTTCTAAAATTCTGATAAAATTAATTAACACGGTATAAAATGTAGTAGGATATTTTTAAAATAACGGGTTAGTTTTTTGGAGACAGAAGTTGTCTCGAGCACTGTGCAGATTGAATCTTGTAGACCAAGTTCCGTCGTAAACACTGTTTTATGGTGAAGCACGGCACAGATCGTAAACGATCCATCGATCCGTGCACGTTTTACGGCGATCTCGATCTTGGGGGAGTGCGATGACACAGTTACCCGGTCAAAGTTATTGCGGATTATGGGGAATCGGTCCGAACGACGACCTGAAACTTTCGACTCGTAAAATTTCGAAGAAAGTTAGAGCCAACGGGGGTAGTTAACTTTTCCTTGAAAAGATATCAAAAAATCACGTCCCTTATATAAAACTAATGTGGTACTCAAAGTGTTGAATGAAAAAACATTCGATATAGTCTAACATGTTCACGTTGCATCAGATGATTAGCCACCGCCTGCACCGATCTGCAACATTTTCAAACTGCAAGTACCTCACGTTTATGCTCAACAATTCGCTGATATATGACAATACATAACAAAATAGTCGTTTCAGAAAAAATTAAATCGAAAAGACAAAACAGTGAAATAAAGAACTGTTATTTTAAATAAAGTATGGTCACCTTATGGATAGTGTGTGTTTTCACATGGTCTTGTCTTATGATAAGAGAGCTAGGATCCGTTTAATTTTTTCAGGAATCAAGGTCCATTAATAATTAAAATAGAAAATTTAAGGGTTACAACCTACCTGTGCCCCGATGATCCAAAATGATCGAAGAATCCCGATCGTAGTTCTCCCCTCGGCCACTCCTACGCCACTGGGTGCTCGATCGCTTGAGCAGCTCCTGGATCGGCGTAAACCCGTGCACCGGACACCGATGGCGCCCGAGTCCCATAGTAAGAGGGGGTCCTGTTCGCAGGCTCGGTGGTGGTGGAAATATAAGGCTGGCCGAGTGTCGGGCCTCAGTCAGTCCGTGAGAGCGGTACCCTACACCTTCAAGGTCCGTGTCCTTGAAGCGCCGAGTCGAGGCCCGAAGCTGCTCGAGAGAATCCAGGATACCCGCGGCGCCCGCGAGCGCTAATCACACGCACACGCACACACACAGACACACGCGGGTAACCGATCTGTGGACACAGGATCGTAGAAAAAGATTCAGCGGAAGTGCGGAAGTACTCGTGGCCCCTTTGGGACCTATCACGGACCGGTGGCGACAGGTGTAATCGAGGGGGAACCGTGGATACGACGGTGATCACGTGAGAACGGACCCAGAGTAGCTTTGCTACTTCAGCTCGAGGAGAGGATGAGGTCCTCGTTGGTGCTGCTGTTTCTGGCAGCGATCGTCTTCGCCGGTGAGTACCTCTACTGGGACCCATACTCGATCTTCTTGCTAAGGCCGATGACCAGGTCGGTGACCAGTTTACATAGCCTTCGGACACCTAACATCAGGGTAGTTTTATTTGGAAGAATTGAAAGTTGGAGGGTAGGATCGACAGGTGGATTTAGAGTCGGATCAAGACTGGTGATCTAGAGTGGAACGTGCTGACGACGGGAACATGGAGTCCTCCGGCGAATTCGGTCCTCGATCCTCAATATGGGACTGAATTTCGTCACCTGCTGGGCTCCCGAGGCTACTCGTATCGATCGTTTACGATCCTCCGGTGGTAAAGAGAGGTTCAAATAGGTTTTTAGCGACGGCAATAGAGTAACGAGGTTGTGGGCACCTGGCGGGCAGGTCGGTCAAGTCGACCGCTTAATTGGAGTTCGTTCGGGCCCGATTTGGTGCCGCTGAGGCCCCTCGTGTTGTGTCTATAAGAAGTTCTTTTTCTTTTTCGAGATTGGGAAAGGACAGTCGAGTTTGATAGAGAGGGTGCTGAGCTCAGGCGATGTTACGGGTCACTGGGAACAATTGTGGGCCTATGGAATAGCGATCGGGAGCAGCAGACCGTGGATAGGTTTTTTTTGTATCGTGGTTTCCCGGATGGAGGTTCGCGGGCATCGCGATTGAAAATCGATTCTCCGGCGTTCGCCAGAGACGACGACAGGTTGCATAAGAGATTAGAGCGTGAAAGCCTCTCTGGTCGGTCCCGGATGGGTGACGTCACTGCCGTGCCCTGAAAATCGGCGAGGTGGGGGCCACAACTTTCCCCGTTTGTCGCGGCCCCGGCCAGCCTCGGGGACCTACGCAGATATATTCCGACTGAAATTGTCCCTCGAGACGAGATTCGAGCGACGTGGGCCCTACAGGTTTTATACCGCCTGTAGAATGGGCCCCATATTCGGAAATCCTCATAGAGTGACCTTTGTGTTCGACGTGTAATAATGGACTTTATCTTTCAATCTGAAAGATCGTGTCTGTCGTGAACATTAACTTGGAAGCGTCTGCGTGGGCCAGTGACTTTGAAACTGCCTGTAGGATGAACCAAAAATTTTAAAATTCTGCAATAAAGATTTCTGTGTCAGATGTATAATTCGCTAAAAATTTAGTAGGAAAAATAAACTAGAAGCATATGTATGGACCACCTTTTTTTAAACTGCCTGTAGAATGACCTGTAAATTCGATCATTATTATAAAAGGCTCCTCGAATTATTCCTCGCTTAATTTCACGATTGATAAGCCAACTGTGAAACAAGTAATTAAACTGTGAAAGCGTCTGCATGATCTGTCATTTTTTAAAAATAGGCAATTATATATTTGTGGATCACCAATTTTGGCGTCGACTGTATAAAACTCCAGACACAATCGCTATCGCAAAATTTGTTAACCTTTTCACTAACTTTTCACTAAATACATATTCTAAAATCGTCGTCCTTGACCACTCTGTTTGAATATTATTTTCGTCAACTAATGTAAACCTTGTATATCTTATAAAATTTGAAAATTTCTGCACAGATATTTCATTAAAATTGATCAATTTTTCCGTAAGAAGCGTGCGGAACCATTTTTGGAGCCCCCTGTAATAATTTGCTCCATTTTCAAGTAAATTCGGAACGTCTGACCAGTTTCCAAAGTCGACGCTCTCTTCGATCCTCCAAAGAACATCGGTTCGAGTACTGTCTCGCGTTATCTAACGCTATTGGACCCTCTATAATTTTTTCCCATCCCCGAAACTTTCGTATTAAAGTTCCCCATTTTGTTCCTGCAAGTTTTAATCGTCTCATTCAGTTTCACAAGCTCGCGAAAGTGCAATCAGCTGCGGATTCGCCTAAGAATTCCATTTTTCTCGTGGAATTCGCGAAAGTTTCCTCCTCAACGGCGCTCGACGCTGGTCCTCGCCGTTTGCTTTCCTACTTAGATGATGGTTTCTACAGAAACGCCACCGAAATCACTGAAGTTCCCACTCCAATCGGGAATGACCTTCTCGAGGAACTTCTTCGACAACTTTCTCCTGAAATGATCGGAGAGCGAGTCTCCCTTGCACATAACATTGCCTGAATTGTTGCTGAACTACGACAGTTTGCTATAATTTATTTCACTTGTATTACTTATTTTACTTATTTTACTTATTTTATATATATTTTATTCAATTATTATATAATTTGCTATAATTTATTTTACGGTTATTACAACTTCTTTGATGTTCATTATCGCCAAGCAGAGAAGGACAACGGTAAGGGGTCCATTGTTCGACGAAGAACCTTTTAATAGAAATATTTTTAAATCTATGAATTGTCTCTTCTCTTGGTCTTTCGCACAATTGAAACAAAGCTGTGTAATAGAATATAAACATTATACACAGTCGTAAATACTTATTAAATCGGTCTTAATTTTTAATGATTTTATGAAATTGAACTGTGTAGTATTAAAAATAAATCGATTCTTAAAGTGAATTTGAATGGCTTAACATTTATTTTTGAAGACTCAATTTTGCAAAAGATTTTATGAGCGATTTTGCTAATCTGAAGTGCGTAGCATCAATAACACAAATACCTAAAAATAGTGACTTTGAACAACTCGTTTTTTCTTTTTTGAAGGCTGAGTTTAGTTAGGATTCTGTTTTATCTTCACTGTTGTTTAAAGTTTTATAACTAGATTTTCTCGCATTTTCGTATGTCGAGATAGATGGAACGTTGTGGCACTTATTAGACTGCCGATCTTTATGCAAAATAAAAATTTTCTGAAAATAATGGAACAGTATTTTTAAATTGTTTCAAATTACACCTACCAATTTTTGTCATAAATGCATAAAATCCGCTGTCTAGTAATTATTAATTCGGCCAGGTTTTCCGAGGAAGTAGTCGCGATTGCGACGGGGCGGGCGAATTCGGAACTAATAAAACAATGTCGTTCGAAACGTGCCGGAACAGCTTTCTCCGTTCGCTGCTTTGATATAAAATTAACGCGAGCTCCAAACTGCAAAGAGAAGAAAGCAAACACGTGTTCCGCCGCACGTAAAAATACATGGCTCGCCTCCGCTTTCACGACGTAAGCGTTTCCTACGCGGAATGGGATAATAATCTCGTCTGGCGACCACGCTCCTTTGTCCGTGCACGTAATTAACCGTAAACAGCCGAAAAATTCACAACCGCATCGCGAATTTGCGTGCGGAACGAAAATTCGGAATGAAAAATTCATTAAAACAAAAGGTCTTTGTCAAATGCAAGCGGGAAAAGCAAAACACAAATTCTCATTTACATAAATTCAAAATAATGTGACAGTATTCGAACTTACGTTTCTATGTACACCAATTCTAGACACGTTTTTTATTAGGTAATATTTTTATTAGGTAGAAAGAATTTTTTAAAATGAATACAATTTCAAACATTGTACAACACTTCACAGTTTTTGTTGCTCCTGCCTATCAACATGTATGCACAAGTATCCTATCATTGTTAATTATCAAAGGATTTATTAATATTGCCTATTTTCGTTCACAAGCATTATTTTCATAACTAGACAGCGGATTTTATGAATTTCTGACAAAACTGAATAGATGTAATTTATAATAGTACAATAAAAACATTAGGTTTTTAAAATATTGTTATATTATTTTCAACCTATTAAACATTTTAAGAAAATAAATTTCGATTTCTGTTTGTTGCAATTCGGGTAGAAAATTTTTATCCTGTATAAAGGTGCTATTTAAATGGTATTTGTGAATATAACTATTGAGCCACGTGTTATATCGCTTCCCTTCGACCCGACTCAGGAAGTGTAATTTTCATCGAGTCAGCTTTATTTATATTTTTCCCGAGCACTGCCCGTAAAATCATTATATAGAACATATTAGTCGATGTTCAGTTACGCAAACGAGATAAATATTGGTCAAATCGTACGAGGTGCGCCGACAGCGCGTTACGTAAAATAATAAGATTGCTTTTCACTTCCTAGTCGGGCATACATAAAGCCGTTAATTTGATCGTAGGAGAAAAAAGAAATGTGTGTAATTGGTAGCAGGGTCTTGTCCGTCTGTTGGGCAAGGCTGAAATGTAAAAACAGAGTATTACACTATCCAACAAATCTGAACTTTTTATTCGCGTTTTCGTAATCGATCACGAGCGATTCTTGTACAAATGTATTATTGAGACTCTGCAGACTTATTCGCAATAATATTCGGACACTATTAAAAAGACGATAAACTTTTTAACATTGAATCATACAACTTGTTTTAGAAACTTATCACATGGCATCAAAAAGAATAGAAAAAATTACAATTGGTCGAAATTGTAGAGATATTGAAAATTTGAAAAATTTATTTTGTAAATTCCATTTAAATTTAAATCAGCACAAATTCTCAAAGTTGGAACTTCGACTTCTTCGAAATTAGAAATCTGAAAAATTGAAAGCGATAGAGGAAGTGTCATCAACACGAGTTCGTGGAATAAGCGATCCGAGCTTTCATTGGACAACGCTCGGCGACGAAGCTATCGATCCAGGAATAAATAACCGCCGGCTAAACTTATATTGACGCTAATCTATCTCCCTCCCTCCCTCTCTCTCTCGCTCTCTCTTTCTCTTTCTCTCTCTCTCTCTCTCTCTCTCTCTCTCCCCCTCTTCCTCTCTCTCTATCACTTTCCATAATCTCGCAACTAATATCGCCAGCCCGAGTTACATAACTCTGTAAATCTCGGCGTTCTGCCGAAGAAATTCGCGACTGGCCAATTGTGTTTGCGAGACGCGCTCTCGAGGACACGCTAGAACTTTATGGAATGTCGCAGTTTGTCGCGAAAGCGAATCACCGGGGTCCCAACGGCGATATTCTGTTGCCAAAATTTGCGATTATCTTCCAATAGAAATGTATACAGTGGAAAACATAGGAATAGTGGAAAACATAATTTTAGAAGATATATTTTAACACTAAACATATCACCACCGGTCAAGATGACCGATTCCAGATTTTTAATTTTACAATTATTAAAATAATAAAAATGATTTCATAAGAAATGCTTGTATAGTAGAGCACGTATTACAAAAGGAGCCGCACAAAGTCTAAATAAAATCAGTCCTGTCATTTTTATAAGGGAACATGTATCAGTTACTTTTAAGGCTCGTTAGGTTTAGTGTTAGATAAAGTTTACTTCAGTGTCAATATGATTGTCGATTATTCTTTTTATATAAAAATAACATATTGACGAAATATTAGCATATTGACTCTTTGTTAACGTTTATTTTATTTTAATTAACCCTTCGACACCGGTGCCTGGGCCTATTTTCACCCAAAGTATTAAAGCTGCCACTTAATTACTTAAACTTAAAGGGGTTTGAATTGAACTCCTGTTACATTAAGAGCAATAGAAAGGCTAATGATACAATACAGAGTACCTCCAAAATCTTGTGCAAAAAAATGACTAAATAAATCTGTGATGGGTTGTAAGTGCTGTCGACTGCACAATTGGGAATTATTAGAAAAGAAAAAATCAATTTAAAAAAGGGACGAACGGTGTGTTTACAGAGGGCTTGGACCGAGTGAAGCGGCAAGAGGAGGCGAAAAAGGAGGAGAGCTTCGAGAGCGAGATCTGCAAGGACAAAGACGCGGGAGAATGGTTTCGATTGGTAGCTGGCGAGGGTGACAACTGTCGTGACGTGATCCAATGCACCAGCTCCGGCCTGCAGGCGATCAGGTGTCCCGCAGGACTCTACTTCGACATCGACAAGCAGACATGCGACTGGAAGGATTCGGTAAACAATTGCAAACTGAAGAACAAAGAGCGAAAAGCGAAACCGTTGCTCTACACCGAGGAACCGCTCTGTCAAGATGGCTTCCTTGCTTGCGGGGACGGGTCCTGTATCGAGAGAGGACTCTTCTGTAACGGTGAAAAGGATTGTGCCGATGGATCCGACGAGAACATTTGCGGTGAGTGAATTATTACGATTTATTTAAATATTTCCCTAGTTGCGGTTTTGCGCGAGAGTCGCTCCGAAACAGAGAGCGATTCGAAGTGATTGTTTGAATTGGGAGTAATTGGCAGTGGTTGTGGGGATTGGGAGTAATTGGCAGTGGTCGTAGGGATTGGGAATAATTGGCAGCGGTTGTAGCAATCCAGAGTAATTGGATTCGATGGCTGCCAGAGCGCTAATTGGATGTTCGGAGGAATTTCTTCGGCTTTAGCTTCTTCCGAAATTAGAGGATTTGTTCGGTTTTCGATGAACAGATTGTTTCGGGACGCGCCAATTTTTAGAGTGTCTATAAAGATCGGAGTGGCACTTTAGATTGTGGAATTTTATTTGCGACGTAACTTAATCACTTGTAGTAAACTTGTAATCAAATAATTGTAAGTTTGTTTGCATTAAACGTATAAAACGTATAATATTCGCGTGGTAATCGTCGTGTCAAAAAGACTGTCTTGGACGCTTTAATGGCAGCCGGGAACCGTGTGGCGGTGGCCATACCAATATGGCGCTTGTATCTTTCCCGGAGTCTTCGTCTTTCCTGGAGTTGCTCAGGAATGCGAATCCAAATGAAAACGAAGGCGGCAAAGGGGAACAATCGGACCATTTGCTATTCCAGACATGGACAACGACCCTAACAGAGCGCCACCATGCGATCCTGTTGTCTGCGTTCTTCCCGATTGCTTCTGTTCCGAGGACGGTACCCTGATCCCCGGTGACCTCCCCTCCAAAGATGTCCCCCAGATGATAACGATCACCTTCGACGACGCGATCAACAACAACAACATCGGTCTCTACAAGGAGATCTTCAACGGGAAACGAAAGAACCCAAACGGCTGCGACATCAAGGCCAGCTTCTTCGTCTCCCACAAGTACACCAACTACTCGGCGGTGCAGGAAATGCACCGGAAAGGACACGAGATCGCCGTTCACTCTATCTCGTAAGCAAATCGTCCCTGGGACACTCGTTGAAACCCGTCTCTCTAATCCGCATTATCTAGATCCGCATTAACGGAATCGCTGGCTCTCGGATTCTTGATCCTCTGGACCATTGCATACTTGAAATATGTTCGGTGACAAATATTTTCTGCAGATTTTTGGAATATTTACTTCAATTTTTGATAGTTTTTTAAAAATATTTTGTACAAAAATGGTAAAAGAGTCACCCAGAAGTAAATTGATCAAAAGGCGTTCAATTCAAGAGACTTGCTTGTTAGTTAGGAAGATGTTCAGACTTTTTTGAGATCCTTGGTGTAGGACCCAGTGTTAAATGGACAAAAATTAATTTCCTCCAAAGACACAACGACGACGAGCGTTTCTGGTCGGACGCGACCGTCGATGACTGGGCAAAGGAGATGGCCGGTATGAGGATCATCGCCGAGAAGTTCGCTAATTTGACCGACAACAGCGTTGTCGGAGTCAGAGCACCTTACCTGAGAGTGGGTGGCAATAATCAGTTCACCATGATGGAGGAGCAGGCCTTCCTCTACGATTCTACCATCACCGCCGCCTTGAACAACCCGCCGCTGTGGCCTTACACCATGTACTTCCGGATGCCGCATCGCTGCCATGGAAACCTTCAGCATTGCCCCACCAGGTAACCTAAGTCTCTTGACACTTTGTGTGCCGATCCATCAACCTCCCCACATTCTCGATAAAGTATTGTAAAATAGTCACTTCTAGTACTCGGTGAACCTAGCGTTAAACTACTTCCTAGCTGCGTCAGAGGAAGCAGCGGTCACGCACCTAACCATAATTCCTCCCCAGGTCGCACGCGGTCTGGGAGATGGTGATGAACGAGCTGGACCGTCGCGAGGATCCTCAGAACGACGAGTACCTTCCGGGCTGCGCCATGGTGGACTCGTGCAGCAACATCCTAACCGGTGACCAGTTTTACAACTTCCTCAACCATAACTTCGAGCGACATTACGAGCAGAACCGTGCCCCGTTGGGTCTCTACTTCCACGCGGCCTGGCTGAAGAACAATCCCGAGTTCCTGGACGCGTTCCTCTATTGGATCGACGAGATCCTGAAGGAGCGCAACGACGTGTACTTCGTGACGATGACCCAGGTGATCCAGTGGATCCAAAACCCGCGCACGGTCACCGAGTCGAAGAACTTCGAGCCCTGGAGAGAGAAATGTGTCGTCGACGGGAATCAAGCCTGTTGGGTGCCGCATACCTGCAAATTGACCTCGAAAGAGGTACCCGGCGAGACCATCAACCTGCAGACCTGCGTACGCTGCCCGAATAACTACCCGTGGGTGAACGACCCGACCGGAGACGGTTTCTTCTAGATCCCCAGACCCCGATCTCGTCAAAGTCATACCCCGCAGGCGTTCACTTAATCCCCGACGATTCTCCTCAATCCCCTGAATCTGATTCTTCACGAGTTTCAAGGTGGGCGTCGCAAACGTTTTCAACCGAGAGCCGGCTCGACCACGGTACAGGGTAACCCTGGACCCTGGACCCACACAAATCAAGGTTATCTAAGGTTATCCATGGTGATAGGGTCCTGGGAAACTGCCGAGCCGTCCCCTGAACGCACGAAAACGCTCGACGTGTCGCACCAGCGATCTGTGATAAGCTACGCGAACGCCTCGACGACGACGAGACAGCCGATCCCATCATTCCATGGTGTTCACGGGACGCCCCCCCCCCCTACGACGCCCCATCTCCCCCACCTCACCACGGACCCAAAACAAGCGGCCAGGCCTCACCCGGCAAAAACGGGGCCCGCCTCGATTGTGTATAGTAGGGAACACGCGTGACCCCCCACTTCTCTCCGCTCCCCCACGAGGAACCCCGTTTCAGCAGCCGGAGAGGAGGCCGGAGAATGGATCAGCTGATCCAATTGGCCCCGGCGTGATCCTGCTGGCCCCTAGACGCTCCGTCGTCCCGAGGAGCTTCCCGCTCGGTGCCCTTACTTTTCTAAGGGCTGCCGAACTTTTATATATATATATATAAAATGCATAAATATATATATATGTATGTATGAATATAATGATAATAAATGTTGTATGTACATTATTAAAGTTAAGTGATACTATCAATTACCGAACGGAGCCTTTAATAAAAGAGAAACATGCGAGAACTAGCACGGAGTTGTTTGTTTTCCGTATCTGATCCTAGATCCTGTGGAGATGGTTTGGAAGAGAGGAGTTATGGCTAGAGGGTGTGAGAGTATTTTTTGGTGATGATTCTTGTTTGGTCGATGTTGATCTTGTTGATGTTGCTCTTGGGAGATTGATCACGTTTTGGTTTGAGTTTTTGGGGAAACGGAGGTTTGAAGGAGTTGCGAGTTTTGGAGATTTGTTGAGTTTGGGAAAAGTGGGATGGTGGATGATGGGTTTGGGAGATGCTGAAGTCAAGGTCAGGTCCTGAGGAAGTTGCAAAGTGGATTGGAAAGTGGGTCTGATGCATTCAGTGCTCGGAATTGGAGCTAAGAGGTGTGGAGATGTAACGGTTGTTACTGTGGAGGGAATGGACATCGGAAGAATTTAACGATGCTGTTGTATAATTTTCGACTTGTTAAAAATATTAAAAGAGAAAATATATTTTCCGTTAACTTCCGTGACTTACAATTGACTTGGACAATTTCTATTTTGCATAAATATCTGCAGTCTATTCATAACAACGTTTAAATCCAATTCGTGCAGCAGTATTATATTAAACTTAAGTAACCTCGGGAAATTAATGATAACTTTGAACCACGCATCTAAATATAGAACGATGAATAAACGAAGGAAGCTTGCAAAGCCGGGAACGTGACGAATAGAATAATTTCACAATGTTAAACAGGCGTTACATGATTTTAATCACCTTGCACCTTCGGTTCTCTCCACGTCCGTTTAATCAGATAAAACAACATGCCAACATGGCCGAGCACGCACTGATTACAACCAGATACAGCAACGTGTAACTGTTAAGTCTTTCAAATTGGCATTGCTCGAAGAAATATGTTTGAGATGCACCTAGCGATTCCTGATTTACGACAGATCGAACACTATAGAATATCTTTAAACGTTCAAGAGAACAACCTGTTGCATATTCAATCCGATGATTAACTTCGACGTAGAAATGGCCATTATTAACAAATACATGTAAGAAAATTGGAAAATTTTTATCGTGTATGAATCGACCATTAATTTGAACATTGAAGCTTTTACAACGACTCCTTAAAAATTGATGTACGATTTTTTAGCCATTTGATGAAAGTTTTTAGAGCTGTTTCAATTGATACCATTTTGCCTTTTGCATCTGTTTTGACCAGTCTCCGGTTCCGCAACATACTGTATCATAAGAAACAATTTTTTTTTTTAATGTGCAATGGTATACCAAAACGACTACACTGTATAACAACTATAGTAGTTCAAGTATCAAGAATCTTTCGAAAATTGGAAATGTAGTGCTAAAACTACAGAATGGCACAGTAGCCGCCTTGTTAATCGAGCAGAATAAAACAGCATCAACGCTTTTTCGGTATAATGAAGAAACGGCACCTCGAGGGGACCGATCAATCGCTCCATGAGCCAAGAAAGAAAACGATTCTGGTCGAACGAGCAGCCGGAGGCTTTGCTGCGAGCGAACAAAAGATCGCGATTACAATCTGCGTCGGCCGCGAAAGTAAAACGGCACTTAATGGCACGGTAGCCCGTTCAGGAACGTGATGGGATCACAATGGTAATCGATTGACTTGTCGATTGCGATCAGCCGGGACAATTTGTTAGCTCGAGCCGCGGACAGAAATTACCGGTGCCGTTATTTTCCGCGTGGCGGACTCGCGCTTGCTAGATGAAAAGAAACAGAGGAAACAGAGAAAGAGGATTGTAACCTCGCGAAATACCAACAGTTTGCATTCCGATGCGGCTCCTCTTTCCTCGCCGTTTATGCATCGTTTTCATTCCGCGACGATCCCAGCCGCCTCTGGATACCAACCTCTCGAAAGCGCGATCTTTCGCCGCAAAAAATCCGCGAAATGCCTCCGCAAGTATTCCCCACCGTTTCCAGGAGTTGTCTCCTTGGTAACCTTACACATTTTCCTCGCCGGGAAAAACGACATTTAATTCATGCGATTTTATTTGACGCGAATCGACTATATCTCGCGGACCTGTCCGTTTTTGCATCGCTGTGAAGCGTCTGTGAATTCAGGAACTTGTTTGACGTGAAGTATAAATTATACTCTGGCATTGGACTGCAAATTTTTATATTGCAAGTTTTTTTATCTTGTCGTAGCTAATTCAACGTCAGGGGGCCTTGATCGGACAATTATCTTGTAGAAAAGGTTAAAATAAATATTCAATTTTTATCGATCGTAAAATTTTGAAATCTGTATTAATGTTTTCGGCGCTCGGGTTCGATTAATTGTTACTATTTAATAGCATGTTTGCAATATATTTAACGACGTTTCGGTTTTATTTTAGACCATTTTCAAGAAAAATAATTGCGTCTCTGAAGTAATAACGTTTTCTTTTTGTATATTATTAAATTGTGGGTTGAAAATAGTAGAGAAAAGCTAGAGAATATATATTAAAGAGATATTAAAGAGAATATATATTAAAAGAAATCGTTATTACTTTACAGGCGTAATTATTTTTTTTGAAAATGGTCTAATAGAAGACCGAAACGTCGTTAAATATATTGCAAACATGCTATTAAATAGTAACAATTGATCGAACCCGAGTGCCGAAAACATTAATACAGAAAAGGTTAAAATGTTGCTTATTAAGAAAATGTAACGGAAGTGACGTTATTAATCAACGTTAATATTGTACCACGTAATAAGAATCAACTTTCATTATTTACATTAAAAATATATTCTCGAAGATATCGTTCACTTCCCCAGAAATATAGTCACATCCTACTATTTGATAAACATGAACGCCGACTTGTTAGAGCTATTCGTAAGAGGATCTCAATCGATGCGGCATAATTCACAAGCAATCGTATCCCATGCAACTTCATAAAGAATTTCGTCGATGAATTTTCCAACGCATCGGCGGAATCGCGAGCACCCACGCACTGCGGAGGCAATCAGCAAATGTCGCAATTAAATTCCGATCTCCCGGTCGCATAAATCTTTGGTAAGCGGGTGCCGATTCGAACGGGGGCCGTATTTTATTGTCGAGCGATGTGTTTCGCTCGACGACGCGACGCGCGAAACGCTCGTGAAATCACCGATACAATTTGCTCAACTGCCTTTTGACTCCCCGCGCAACGATTCTGCATCGATCCCGCTGAGCTGCGAATACATAGTATGCATTCGACTTTGCACTTAATTTTCTGGCGCATGGTTGTGAATTGTGCTTCGCAATTTTTGCGTAGAAAAAATGAAGAAAATTTATCGATATTTTTTCAAAAAGTTCAGTGGCCATTTTAGATACCATTTTGGGAAGGAAGGAATTTTTATAGTAAAGGGTTATTGAAGTTGTAGGTGATTTTTAGTCTAAGTAGACAAACCATCAGACAGAGGGCCATTTGATGTACCATTTTGTGGAGAAAGAGAACATTTTGTACTGAGTAGACGAAGAGTATAAGAGCCATTTTGTACTGAGTAGACGAAGAGTATCAGAGCCATTTTGTACTGAGTAGACGAAGAGTATAAGAGCCATTTTGTAAAGAAAAGAAATTTTTGCACCGAAGAATTGTTGAAATTTTAGGCGATTACTGGGCGAAATAGTCAAAGAGTCTAAGGGTCACTTTACGTGCTATTTTGTAAAGAAACGGAATTTTTATCTCGAAGTAATTCATTGATGTTTTAGGTCAGTGATAGGCACGGTAGGGGCCCCTCCAACGCTTGCTTCCCCCACCAACCTCTCTTTAATGCAGCACCCGCCTTCGTCGTGATGCGCGAGGCCTGCGCACTGCTCCTGACGAACGAAGTGCGTCCTTCCTTCATGGTAATAACGGATGCTGATGGGGGACAGTGGGCGCTATGGTGGGGACGATTTTATCTCGATTTAGACAAAAATGCCCATCCTTTTCATATGCAACAATTTTCTCGCGTTTCCGGCTTTATCAGGTTTCACCAGGTGCCATTCGGAATTTCTTCGTGTAGCCATTTATTGCATTGATTCACGCTTTCCATCGTAAACCATTCATTTCATCATTGTACCTCTTCGGATTCTCCTAACTCGAACCTGTTTCTCGATCGAGCCCGAGAAAATATTACTATTATTATTGTTATTAGATACTAGTATTATCAGGCATGTCCTCCAACCCAATGCTGTACAAAATAAATATTACCCATAAAGCCAACAAGTCAATAAATAAGGAAAAGTAGGAAGGAAAGTAAAAGCGAAATACTTAAAAGCGAAAGACAGGTACAGAAATAATACTTCACAATTGATCGATAGTATTATACCATGTTAAGTGGATAGTTCGTTCTGTTTTATGTTACAGGATAGTGTTCATTGTTCGAAACTACTCCAATTAACCCAATTTTATTGAAACATACTGCAGACAAGTTAATAGTCTTTAATATTTTCTTTTACTGATTTACTTTTACTGAATGAATAGTGATGATGTTCTACAGAATTGGATGGAAAGTTTATTTCATGTTAGAAAATTATGATCTGCGTTCCAACGATTGGAATGAACACAGTTTTATTTATACATCCTGCATATAAACCGCAGCATAAATAAAATCCGAGCTAATAGAATTCTTCTTTTACCGATTCACTTTTACTGAATTTGTAGTACAGGATATTCATTTCTTTTTATACTTGGAAATAACGATCCTGCATTCAAACAATTTCAGTTGGCCTAATTTTACTAAAACACAGACAAACCAATGCAAACATAGTCCTACTTCTCTACTTCTATTCACTTAAAAAATCATTTCATTCAAAATTATTTATTGTCATAATTATATTAGGAATCTTTATGCAAAATAAAAATTACCTACATTAATTTCAAGTCAGTATTAATGTTGTCGACGATCGGGTTCGATCAATTGTTACTATTTAATAGCAAGTTTGCAATATACTTAACGACATTTCGGTCTTATTTTAGACCATTTTCAAGAAAAATAATTGCGTGCGTGAAATGATAAAGTTTTCTTTTTACTATATATTATTGAATTGTAAGTTGTAAATAGTCGTCAAGTATATTGCAAACTTGCTATTAAATAGTAACAATTGATCGAACCCGAGCGCTGACAACATTAATTACTGATTTTAACAATTTACGATTGATATAAATTGAATATTTATTAATTGCAAGCTATAGGAACTACATACACATTTGTTATCTTAATAATTTTAATTATTAGGAAATAATACAACACTATCTTTAAGTTTTAGTTACTATTTCACATTTGATTGACTCATTTTTTTTTATAATTGCATAAAATCCGCAGTCTAGTCATAATACATACATAATATTAAATTCGGTGAAATTAATTTTTCTTTAAATTCGCAAAAATTCAAAAGGATTTGTGAATCTAATTTTACAAATATAAAATTCCATGACTTCGCTCGAACTTTGTCAACGAGCGGGATCGAACGCAGAGGGACGAGTGAATCGGGAGAATCGAACGACGACAATGGCGAGGCCGGGTCGACTGAAAATCTCGCGCGCAAGCGAAAGTAGAGAAAGCTGCGTATCTCGGCGCCGGGCAAGGCCGTCCCTGGCTAAGGCTCCTTCGACAGGATGCCGAGCATGATCTTTCGAGCGAATCATGCAAGAATCTCGTTAACGTTCTCCAGACGACGGCGGAGCTTCGGAAGAATCCGCTCGTTAAGGAAACCGCTTCGAAGAAACTCGCAGTTTCCGAAGTCGTTTCTGTATCGCTCGCCACGATGATAATACATAATAACTTCTTCGCCGCGACCTTTGTGAACAGGCTGGATGAGTCCCGATCCGTAGAAAATCGCGGATCTCTGTTTCATTTTCACCGAGAGTTTCTACTTGACAATCTCCCAATCCTGCATTATCGGTTCATTAATTCAATCTATTACTTTCGAAACTGTGCAAAAATTATATTCGGAGTGCATTAACACGTTCCCAGCGTTCGTTGCTAACTTGCATTGCTGAAACATTTTAGTACCTCTTTTATCAAATATTGATTCATTGTGTCAGTGATAGCGATCGTGTTAGAGTAACATAAGATGCTACAGCAGCATGCATCAACGTAATAAAGCGTTTAACAGCCATTTTGTCGGTAAAAGTGACGCACCGAATATTTTCCCAATAGTCAATTATTGCGAAACAAGTATCGCAAACGGAATAATATTTAGCTGTGTAGAGCATAATTTTCGAGGATCAGAAATGGTAATCATTCGAGAAGTTAGGCTTGAACGAGCTGTGACGTGGAAGATAAGATAGCGACGAAAGAGTTCTCCGAAAACACCATGATAGAAAATCTGATACTTCGAGATTCATGAAAATCGTTCTGCAGATATCAGAAAGTGTGAATATAATAGTAACTCTGTTGTCATTTTTATTTTGTATCGAATAGGTACTCTGAAAATTGGGAATTTATAGATCAAATATTTATCGAATTAATTAGTGTCAATGTATTCTGATTTATTGAGAATCGAGAAATCGTTTAATCACGTGTATAGGAATAAGAAATGTTTATTACCATTTTTACTGTCCAAAGAAATCAAATACAACTAACTTCTAACTCCTGTTCCCTCAAAACAAGAAATTTGTACTTTGCACAAAGATTAGGCTATTTATCACAAGTTTATGCCTACTCACCCACACATACACAAGAAAGTATCAATAAAATGACAGCTCCACTAACCAAGAATTAATGCATTGCAGCTCGCCTTAAGATTTCTCCGGCACAGAAAAATCATATTTATTCCCGACTCATAGATCTTCCGAACATAGATATCAACGCGAATTAACTACGTGTCGTTTCAATTCCGATCTCCCACAAACGTCCGTGCTGAAAAAAGAAATGGTCGCTCGTCGATAACGCGAGAGAGCATGAAGTCGCCCGATCGAACGAGTAAAAGTACCAAAAGCCACCACGTTACCATGTCGTGCACCCTCTCGTTTCAATTTTGACCCGATTTCTCCGTTCAATTCCGAGATAACAGAGGTCGATCGATCCGCAGCAGCGTTCCTAGACACAATGGCAGTGTCAGTGTCAGGGAACGCGCGTGCTCTCACAATATTAATCTCGCCGTTTCTCCAATATGCATCGCGACACCGTTTATCTCAGATCATCGGATAATCTGGGCCTGAATGGAGTCGATCGTCGGCGGAATTTCTTGTCAAAATCAATTCAAAAAGAATGGTGTCTACGCAGAAATTGACTGTAATCTGTTTTTGGAAACAAAAGACAATTATAATTAATCTGCGAATTGTTAAGCATGAGAAAAATTACCCGCAGCAATCATGACATAATCGTTAAATAAAAACGTATTTCTTCTCTTAATAATTTCAATAAATTGCCAGTTACATACGTCAATATTATGTGGGTCACTCAATTTATCTTCAAAAATTAATTTTTATCCCAAATCAAGTTTCCTTTGTCGTCTTTAAGATCTGAAGGGTAAATTAACTAAATTGGACCGATTTTATGTGATTTTTCGGGCTAAATCTTCGTCAGTCGGCGTGTTACAACAATTTAAGGACTGCAAAAGAGTTCTAATCTTTTGGTACGTCTGAAATTTCTGACTTAATATGTTCATTTTGGCCATAAACGCATGGAGAACTGTTTAAAGCTGACTCAACTTGGATCGCGGGAGTATACAAGTGATCGGTTACAGTGGCTGTCAGCGTTCCAGATCCCTTTCGTAGGAAAAGAGACTGTAATATCGCGTCGACTACAGCACAGAAGCCGAATAGCTGAATTATTTGTCCCTCTGTCGGCTCCTTTGGAGTCACGCACCTAATCTGCTCCGCGTTAATTGAAATTCTCTGGGGACGGGGGCGAAGGGAGTCGATGCCAGCGATTGGATCTCCTTGGTGGGTTCACCTGAATTTAATCGCACTGCTTTCGTCGGACATAATTACTCTTTGGAACGAAAGAGAGAAAAAGAGAGTGAGTGAGAGAGAGAGAGATAGAGAGAGAGAGAGAGAGAGAGAGAGAGAGAGAGAGAGAGAGAGAGAGAGAGAGAGAGAGACCGAGAGAGAGAGAGAAAGAACTGAATGAAATATTTTCTCCCTTGTCAGGGAATTTACCGTGCCGGCTAATTATTGGTATTAACCGCGTCTCAGTGGTGCTGATAGGTTGTTTGTAACGTCTCAGATATCGTGATAAGGCTCCTCAAGATAATTAGTTCAGTTTGTTTGACCTTAGTAGCACAATGATAATAGTTTCGAGACTTATTTCGTATTAAAAACGAATTTCGTATTAAAAAATTTAATTGCGAGTTTATGGATTCAGAAATATTGTATGTGCAACGATGGTGAATAAACATTTCATAAAAATTAATTATTTCATGAAAAAAAATGCTTCCTTCGAGCCGGATTCGAACCAGCGACCTATGGATGACTACAATCGAACATAACCTCTACAGTCCACCGCTCTACCAACTGAGCTATCGAAGGATTCTGGAAGACCTTGCTTAAATATGAGTAACACGATACGTTTCTTGTAATTTATAACACTTAATTGATTCTCCGATTACAGCGTAAACTATTAATTAAAAAATTAAATGAATATTATAACGATTACTCGATATACTCTATACACAGAGAAATTATAAAATTTAAGGAAAATTTAAAGATGAAGTGACAAAAATATTATCCTTCGAGCCGGATTTGAACCAGCGACCTATGGATGTCTCTTTTTGCCATTTTTAACCAACTACAGTCCACCGCTCTACCAACTGAGCTATCGAAGGTACTTGTCAAGTGCCATTTTTTTTAGCAGTCTGTTCTGATTGGAAAAAAAATATCTAATTAATCCCTGTACATTCTTATACTGTAATATTCAAACGCTCGCTTTCAACCCTTACTGAACTCTTAATTAAATGGCTAAATTTTGACATTTTTTACGATACGAACCGGTCAAATTAATTTATTAGTCAACGTAGGTGCAGTATTTATTTTAAAAACATCATTGTCACAGACACCTCACGCAATGAAAGTAGTGAACTGGTCTAGGATTCTTTGTATTATTTTACGAGTTGTATGTGATAATTCAAGGAGCGAATTTTCATTTTAAAAAATGAGAGAGAAGCTATGGGAGTCTCAGTTTACCATCCTCAATTATGTTCTTAAAAATTCTTAAAAACAAGGATTCATTAAAAATTAGCGAAACGTTGACAGAAAATAGATCCAGCCGACAAAAATGATTCCTTCGAGCCGGATTTGAACCAGCGACCTATGGATGTCTCTTTTGCCATTTTCAATCAACTACAGTCCACCGCTCTGCCAACTGAGCTATCGAAGGTGCTCTCGAACATCACCTTCGACAATAATTCATGACCAATTAGCGGAACTAAACGAAACGGGAATACAGCAAACAAAAATGATTCCTTCGAGCCGGATTTGAACCAGCGACCTATGGATATCTGAACAATCTCGTCGGCCAACTACAGTCCACCGCTCTACCAACTGAGCTATCGAAGGTTGTTGATCGCAGACTCGTCTCCCGACTCTCATCATTCAAACGGTTTGCCACTAAAGCGTCAAAGAGAAAGGTAGGCTCCCCGTCATGTCCGACAAGGAAAAATTCCGAAGTCGAAGCCGGATTCAAACTGGCGACCTATGGGTCGCCATTCGTGGGATTCGAGCGGTGCTCTCGGATCTCGGCTCGTCAATCTTGTCGAGCATTCGACACGATCGATTGGTGGACTCGGTATGTGCATAATGGAAATGATTACACATCGTTTACCTCGAAATTGGTAGCCTCTTCTTCACGGGGGGGGGGGAACCGATTAGCTCAGCGTCGATTTAATCGCGGGAAACAATCGTCAAATTGTCGATTTCAATTTTTCAACGAGTCGACATCACTGGGAGAGTCTACAGCGAAGAGGACACGATCTTTTATGGGATGACCTAGAGGTCCTCG
The DNA here is from genome assembly GCA_028454225.1 of Lasioglossum leucozonium. NCBI lineage: Eukaryota > Metazoa > Arthropoda > Insecta > Hymenoptera > Halictidae > Lasioglossum > Lasioglossum leucozonium. The sequence continues at coordinate 658,319 of CM052207.1, forward strand.
AGTGTTGAGCTCAAACTTAGGATTCTTCGTTTGGCACCGATTCAATTTCGAATTTACGAATTTTGAATCTAGTTGAGACGATAATTTTGTTGGGTTCCGTATATTTATTCAACTTTGATTGTTGGTAACAAACACGGTAGGTCGCGCTCGGTTGTTTTACAATTTTCGGTAGCCCGTACGGCACGGTCTTCACGGAGGTCAAGGAATTCGATTCTTCTGAGTTGTACTCGTCACTGCTAGATGCGATCTGATCTTTCTTTGCTATGCTCCTCTGGACGTGGAGTTTCGTCGGCTAAGAGGAGTGGTCGTAAAGTAAGTTAAGGAATACTGATTGGTGGATATAATTTAGAGGTGAGGGAAAATAGTAACGCCCTTGTCCCCGTTCCCTCCTAGGTACTGAGGGTACCGAAGGGTGTAAGGGTGGTTCGAGTGAACCGTTCCGCAGATTTCGGACGATGACCGTAGCAGGCAATAAACTCATGAAGCGCTTCGAACTTAACAAGCATGCTAACAGTAAAAAACTCGATGTATGAGACGATGAGGGCTGGTAAACAGATGGGTCAGGCCCAAGATGGGAAAGGTCAGAAATTAAGCAACTATGTCCCATGGCTTCGAGAATCTATTGTCGCTACACCATAAATTTTAGTAAGTAATTTGTCGAATTGCGGGGCCCTAGACGGGTCTGCAGGAAACCTTTTTTGGGGACCACATGGTGGCCAAAAACGCTCGCTTAGTGTGCTATTAAAAACTAGATACAATAAAATGCTCCGGACGGTCCTTCCCTATTTGAGAATCTCTAAAACGGTTGGGGCGAGGTGGATACGTCGCAACATCGGGATTTCATAAAAGTTCAGTGTCAAGATCAGGGGCAAATCGTGATCGTTCATTTTAGTGTCTTTTCCACCAACGACGATATCAGTATTTCTGTTTATAAAATTATGCTATACAGGGTGAATTCGATAAAGCAGGACACCTAAATATCTCCGTTACTTTTCGTTGTACAGAAAAAACTTCGTGGAACAAAGTTACACTGTTTGAAAGGCCACATATAACGGTGTAAGGGAAAAAAAATTTCAAGGTCATTTTTATGAGATTTCAAGGTTATCGATGCTTTTTTAAATGGAATGATATATTTTCGTTAACGTAACGTTGTATCTGACAAAATAACGAATTCATGCATGTAACACAATATGACCTTCAAATGACCTTGAACCCAGAAAAATGGTATAAATAAAATTCAACGTGTAAGATTCATTTGATGTATTTCTGTTACGCCAAATGTTCAAAAGTATTCCCTTGAGCTGCTATACATTCATTCAGCCGTGAAGTTACAGAACGTATTGCTGTGTAATTCATTTCTGAGGAAATCGACGCACAAACCTGGACGATTCTTTCTTTCATGTCGTCTATAGTCGTTGGTGGTTCACTATAAACATCGTCTTTCAGTTTTCCCCATAGATAAAAATCAAGGGGTGGAAGGTCTGGTGAGCGAGCTGGCCATAATACAGGTCCGTTACATCCAATCCAACAATTTGGAAACTTGTTATTTGAGAATTGTGTTACGACACGGGAAAAATGGGCCGGACATCCGTCATGTTGATACCACATATTTTCACGAATGTTCAAGGGTATTTTTTCCAGGAGAATTGGTAACGATTCTCGTAAAAACGCAATGTATTTTTCTGCATTTAATGTTCCGGTAATAAAGTGAGGTCCAATTATTTGGTTATCTAAAATTCCGCACCAAACATTGACGGACCATGGTCTTTGTTTGTCGACTGTCCGTAACCACCGCGGATTTTCAGATGACCAATAATGCAGGTTTTTTAAATTTATTTGCCCGTGATTTGTAAACGAAGCTTCATCGGTAAATAATACTTGATTAAAAAATGCTCTATCGTTTATCAATTGTCTCAATCCCCACTGGCAAAAGTTTACACGATTTACAAAGTCTCTACCATGAAGTTCTTGATGAATTGATAGGTGAAAGGGGTGAAATTTGTGTTATTGGAGTATTTGCACTACACATTTTTGACTAATGCCACTTCCTCGTGCGATTTGCCTCGTACTAGCATGAGGGTTTGTATTCACTGCTGCCAGAACATTAATTGTGTTTGCTTCATTCCTTACAGTTCTCACCTTTGTACGTTTTTTATTTTCGACACTACCAGTTTCACGGAATTTATTTATCAAATTGGAGTAAACGGAAACTGATGGACAATTACGATTAGGAAATCGGTCCTTGTACAACTGCACGGCTTCTCTTAAACACTGTCGACTTTCTCCATAAATGAAAATCATATCAATCTTATCTTCCTTCGAGTAACGCATTGTGAAACTGTTGAGGGGTTACGTGTAAATAATTATATACGAGGACGGTGGAAGAAATATATTTAAAATGTAGGAAGACGTTGTCGGAGGTGTTTACAAGACGGGCGCACGATTAGAACTGAACTGCCAAAAAACGCGAAGGCGGCCGTACGTACCTTCATACCTGAAGGGAGGACAGCATGCAATAAAATAAGGGGAACCGGGTTTTTCCCAATATACATAGGATGTTGGGTTTTCCAAAGTAACGTAAAATACCAGATGTTTTACCTTGACAGAAACGTTCATCGATAAACTGATCGAGAAATCTGAGAAACTGTGGAAATCTGATAGCAAAAAGGTCTTCTGAGTAATTAGTAGTGGATAAACACGATTCTGTACGAACGTATAGGTGAAGGTATATCATAATTGTCCTCCTGTCAACACCGAATCTGTTATTATGTTGTGTATTGCGGTACATTTGAATGTATAGCAGCTCAAGGGAATATTTTTGAACATTTGGCGTAACAGAAATACATCAAATGAATTTTACACGTTGAATTTTATTTATACCATTCTTCTGGGTTGAAAGTTATTTGAAGGTCATATTGTGTTACATGCATGAATTCGTTATTTTGTCAGCTACAACGTTACGTTAACGAAAATATATTATTCTATTTAAAAAAAACATCGATAACCTTGAAATCTCATAAAAATGACCTTGAAATTTTTTTTCCCTTACACCGTTATATGTGGCCCTTCAAACAGTGCAACTTTGTCCTACGAAGTTTTTTTTGTACAACAAAAAGTAACGGAGATATTTAGGTGTCCTGCTT
>CM052207.1:661561-813434 GCA_028454225.1 Lasioglossum leucozonium
CGTCGATGGTCGCCGCAAAAAGTGATCGATTTGGCGTGGAATGACCCAAAGGTTTCTGTTGACAATGCGAATAGAATTGGCTGCCAAGATGTGCCAATACGGCTTTTACATTACTTTTTGTACCGCGATGTATGGAGCAAACGCAGTGTGTAAATTACAAATAGTCACCGCGATTTTTAAAGCACAGCCGATAATCTGGCAAAAAAATGTTTCGGACAAAAGTTAATCGATGTTCAGTCATCTATAAATCCCAATACAAAAAATTACAAAACATATTTTTTAAATAAAAAACTATGGTCAACTTAATTTTTTAAATGCTATTATGTATTTTTTATTACATGGTATTGTAACTGACGTCAAGACGAATTCAATAATTTACTACATTATTCATGGGAGTTTTAAAATAATGTTAAAATAGTTTTGGCCAACTTTTCGGGCCGCTCCATTGTGCGCCGCGACCATTTTCGCTTAAGAAATTTGATAAGCTCGATTGGAATACTAACATTCGCAAAAATGATTCGTTAGCTTTTTTGTGTCGAGACGTAAAATTCAATGAGTTGAACGATGATTTATATGGAACATGAATATCCTAACCTTTGTGAACGCCATCGATTACGTGGACCTTTCGATAGCTATAAAAAATGAAAAAGATTAATTTCTAACACTTTCTCTTACGTTTGCCTCTTCAACCTGTTATTAGGAAATGTAACACATTTTCCTCCGTTTCAAAAAATAGATAATTATATATCGTTTTAGCGAACGATGTCCTTGATTTAATTTTACAAAATCCTACAAAAAGGATTGCTTTGACCAACCGTGTTGGTCCGACAAGAAGGAAACAATTTACTTGAGAGATTAAGGATGGAATTGTGGTATTCCGGTACCGGAAGTACCCTTCAATTCAAATCTCCCGCGCTCCCACGAGCCGACCCATTAAGAAGTCGTTCGACAGCGAATTGAATTATGCATGCGTTTTAAATTTGAATCCCATTAACTGCGGAAGTGAAAAAGAGTTCCCACCGAGTCTTTGGAATAAATCAAACTAGGTGGAATAACTCGTTGTTTCCGTTGAAAATTATTTGCTAATGGTTCCTACACTCTCGATCAATTCCTAAGCAACTCAGTTTCTAACTTTGCGAAGTAAAAATTCGTTTGATGAGCATGCGACAAGATGGTGGCTAAGAAAGTTCCTCAAATCACGTAGTTTCTGCCATAATAATTATTATCAGCTCTGTCTGTTGCAAAAGCGATTCTTGCCTGAATGTGATGTTTATATATTTTAAGTTAATTTATAACGCCTTTGCCTTCGCTTCTTTAACAAATACGGGATAATCCTGTTACCGTGCGTACGAGCACGTTCCGACTTAATGAGGGTTAGTGCCATAAAAAAGGGCCCTTGACCATTACAGTCATTTTTCTAAGTGACGGCTGGTTTTCCCCAAAAAATGCATTTTTCTTGTTGTACAGCTGTACCAAGATCAGTTCTGCACGAGCACCGCGACTGAAACGATCGTCAAGTTGACAGCTACCCGCGAGTACATTTATACATTTTTCTGTTTTATTTTAATAAATACTATTTTTGCTTTGGAAGCAACCTCTGTTGATTATTCAACAGTGATGTATAAATTAGCCAGAAAATAACAATAAATGGTACAGAATGACTAATGACCAATTGGTGTTGGTAATTTTCTGACTCTGACTCTAAAGATTAACATTTATGAAAGGATAATTTATGAAATTGGGTCTCAAAAATTAATTCAGCGCCCACGGTCTAAACTCTAAAGGATAAATGAAGACTCTGAGCCTCTAAGAATTAACATTCGTGCAAGGCTGTCGAATAAAATCAAAGTGCAAAAATTATAAATGTTAGTGTTAAAATAAATGCGGCTCCAACAAATTTTGCAGACAAAACCTCGAAAATTGAGAAAGCAGCTGGGTCATGTTAAGGCGATTTGAAGAATCTCTAGACCAGGAGATTGCAGCGACTTCGCAGAATCCTCGAGCAGGTACAGGATCGAGGCGCCGTCGATCGGTCGGCGCGGCGCGTTGATTGGCGCGAAATCGGTAAAAGTGATCCCGTCAAGGTTCCCGCGAAGGAGCCGAGCGGCGAACGAGTCCGAAAGTGCGCGAAATAAAAGCCGCTCGGCTCTCGGTTCGTCCTTCGTCGATCATCGAATCGAACGAATCGAAAGTCGACGACCCCGAGGATTCATCGCCCCGTGAAACCGGAGCAGATCCGTGTGTAACTCGCGCGTAACGCCTCGCTGACCCATTTTAAGCGAGGCTCGTTCTCTGAATCGGCGGCCGCTCGCTCGAATTCGCGTTGTTGCATTGTCCTCGAGCCTCTCGACCACACCTCTCTTCAACGCCCACGCACATTCCTCGGCTTCTCCGCGGATTCTCTACTCCGAGATCGTCGTTCTTCGCTATAGTACACGCTTAAGCTTTATAGACTTCAAATTTTATTATGACAGACAATCATAATCATTAATTAAGGCGTTCTTAATTTTATTTACATGAAGTCGGTAAAACTGGGATGATTCGCGTCATGTTTGGACTCATTCTAATCAGAAAAATCTCAGAAATCTACTACCAACATATTCCAAAGGGTAAAACAAAAATTAATCTATTTAAAATTTTCTTTATCGCGTGATTACTAGACTGCGGAATTTTATGCAAAAGAAAAATATTGCGTATCGTTTGTAAGAAACACTTTATAATGTTAACGAGTGACAAATAATATAATTTTTATAATCGTTTGATATTTTTACTATTCTGTGTTTCGCCAACCCATTTTTGTCATGAATAAAAATCGCAGTCTAATTTAAGAAAAAGGAAAATTTCTATTTGGTTCCTACGTCTTGCAATCGCTGGAGAAAATTTCTATTTTACATAAGAATCCGTACTCTAATGATCACCTTTCACGTTGGCGGCACCTCTTTGACCTACGCCTGTCTTCTTTTATTCGATTCTCTTTCCTTGCTTATTGACAATGAGACAATCGACAAAGCTTCTCCGAGTTCGAGAGACTAACAAGTGATAATTTAACCGCAACAGATTTTGCAAACTTAAGCGGGTACTACCGCATGTAGATCGTTGACCGTCGTTTCCGGTTCGAGTCTAAACGGAGTCTAGATGTCCGTCCTTCCGAGGATCGCGCGATTGATCGAATAAGGTCTCGTCCTCGAAATACCTTCACTGTCAGGATCACGGAGAAAAGAGGGACAAGGCGCCTCTATTGTCGCGATCGATCCGCCCGGACGTTTTTCCCGGTGATTTTGCAATCGGCGCGACGAGGAAGGTGAAAGGAATGGAAATTGTCGTAGGAAGTGCTGTAATTACGTTTCCTCAGCCGTGACGGTGATAGCTCTGTTGTGCGAGCCGTGAATAGAACTTTGTTGACTCGGTCCGACAACAAATTCTCCCCAAACTACTCAATTTAATTATTAACGCACCGAGCTCAGAAATGAAAATCCTACTGCTCTGATTTGTCGAGTTTTGTCTTCAACAAAGAACGCTTCCAATTTTTTGAAGTCATTCAAACAATTTTTTTTTGTTGTAAAAACTGGATCATTTTATGAAGTCCTTGAAGGTACAGAGGATAAAAATAAAATTGATTGAAAATTCGAAACATGAAAAAAGCTGGGATTGTTGAAGTCATTAATGAAGCAGATTACATACCGTACGCATTAATGTCACTTCTTTGCGCCATGGTAATTATGGTACTAAAGATAAATAAGTACAAGTAAATGCATCCAAGGTAGCAGGACGCTTTCGAATAAAATTAACAGTGGTATACATATACTTTATACAGTTTATACCTTGTACTTAACTGGTTCGTTACTTGCACTTACCTTGGTAACAGTCCTTGTAATTGTGAAAAAAATATTATAGCAGTTATTAATATAAATAACGTCACCCATAAAATATGTTGATCAACATATGTATTGTGAGAGGTAACATTTCGAAAACAGAAATGTATGCCTGAAATTACAATCAAATTGGAAGCAATTTGTTATGGTTATATTTGTCAGTAAAATGGAATCAGTTTATCAAAGAATTAATATCAACTTGTCAATACGGTTGGAATAGATTTTCCAATACAGCTGGAATAAGATTGTCAATAAAATTTAAATGAGTTTCTCGATAAAGTGGAAACAAGGTTAATAAAATCAATAAAATTGCAATAAAACCTGTGGATAAAGTGGAAACAAGGCTAATAAAATCAATAAAATTGCAACAAAACCTGTCGATAAAGTGGAAACAAGGTTAGTAGAATCAATAAAATTGCAAAAAGACCTGTCGATCAAATTGCAATAAAATCAAGAAAAATTGTAATAAAATTGGAATAAAAAGCGAATAAAATAGGAACAAACTTGTTGATGAAAATGGGTGTCAGCAAGATCCGCGAGGCGACGATGCGCGAAAGGAAAGGGATATAGCGTTCCCCGATGAACGCTGCAGGCGGCGAGAAGATGGTAGGCTCCGGTCATCCTCTTCCACTGTCACTTTCAACTTTCAACTCTTGGTAATCGTCGTCCTTCCCGCGGTGGACACATTTTCTCGTGGTGGATCGTGCGTCGAAGGTGTAACGGGATACCCACGCTGCGTTACGACACCTTCGCTTCATTATTCGCAAGAAGAATCTGTCGAGAGACCCGCCCGCTCCGACGAAACCTGTAATCTTCTAATTCCTATAAATTGGATAACCGTTCGACGATTAATTGCGTAATCTCTGCGATCGGGAATGGCCTTTCGCCGTGAAAGTCGAGGACGGAAGTCCCATTCAAGAAAATTCCATATCCGAACCGTGGCTGTCCTGCACCGAACGTTTTAATTACGTTCCATTGGAAAATTAAAACTTCGAAGCAGCGGGATCTAACTCGGCAAACCAATTCACGAAATGTTGAAAAATTACTATGTAAAGATTATGTTACTGCTGTGTCGAAGACAATATGGCTGCCACTGACTGCCTCCGCGTCGATTTTTCTTTGAAAAGCAAATATTGAATTGAGTTCAATGTACCAGCAGTTGAACAGTTTTTTGAAAAACGTAAAAAATAAGGTATCTAAAAATTGTGCACTTTTGACGAAAGTGAATCTCAAATGCCACGACATCTGTCAGTTAAATTTTAAAACAATTATATGTGAAGAGATTATATGACGACTAAATAATTTGAATCGTCTACTCTGTTTCCGAATTGAACTTGCTGTGAAATTGATTTATTTTACTTCTTGTTTAATTTTTTGATTATAATTTGTGCTGGTAATTGTTGAAACTAAACGATATTAGTATGATTGCCAACATTATTTCTTTAACCCTCCTTCTAGTATAAATACTAACGAACAGAAGGTCAAAGAGTGATCAACTTCTGAAGCAATTACTGAATTTAAAAAAATTTTTTTTAAATTTGTATAACCTAACTTTTTTTAAAAAGTGGTCTTATTACATAATCCAAAAGACTTAAAGAGTATTTTCAGGCATCGACTCTCCCTATTTAATGACAGAGCAACTTGTTACTATTATTCGCGTGGAAGACTTCTCTTAACAGATCAACTACTGGTACGTTTACCTTACATATTTTACGCGATAGTGTAGAACATTTAATTTCATCTAAATATGAAACAAATTAATGAAAAATTGGTGAAACATTTGACCATTTCGAGTCCCAGAATCCTGCTGCACGTGTCCCAGAAAAAGTTCAGGGTGCAACGATTTTTATTTGCAGGCTGCGACGAAGAGTATGCGAGGAATGCCGAAAAATGATCTCGTTACCGGATTTATCGTCGCTTTCACCTCGAGTATGAAATGTAGGCTCGTCGATAATGCTGAAAAAGAAGAGGGAGCAGCTGTGCGTATGGTTGCACGGAGTATGGCGGGGTCAAAAAATTATCGCGCCCAGATAATTACGGCAGATTAATTATGCGACGCGACGCGCGACGCTCGGACGGTTTGCGAGCGACGCTTTCACTACAAATAAACTGGTTTCGCGTGCGCATTCTTGACCGGGTCGTCAATTCTGCGCGGTATTTTGCACGCCCGACGCAAAATCGAAATTCGCTCTGGGCAAAAATACTTGTCGCCGAATTGAAAAACAGAGCGAGCGAATAATTAAATAATTTTTCTACTTGATATGCAATTTTTTATTTCACAAATTATTTTACAATTTATTTGGTGAATTTTAGTCATTTCCTTCGATATTCATGTTGATGTAATGATCGTTAAACATTTTTCATATGTCCTATAGTTGTCTTTGACGATCGATTCCCAGTGCGTTACAGCCGCGCGACGCGATAAAATGGCGAAATTGCTGTCTACACTTATGAAATAGCATGTATCCAGCCGTTCCGACCACTTTCTTTAATTCGCTGCGATTCTAAACCCGCGTTTACATAATATCCGTCATGTGTTTCGCGTCATCCGACTATCATCGGCAATATTTGCAAGCAATTAAGAATCACTTTGTACACAATCATCATCGGAATTCTCGTCTTTATGGCTTCAAGTACTTGTAGCCATAAATGAATCGGTAATTGAAATATCATGCCTGGAGACAAAAGATGCTTAGCTTTCCACTTTGGAATTGTACCAACGATCTGACACTGTATTTCTGTACTTTTAATTTTGACAATTACTAGACAGCGGATTTTATGCACTTATGGGCAAAATTAGTAGGTATAATTTAAAATAGCAGAAACGTTAGAAAAATTTTACACTAAACCTACCGAGCACAAAAATTGATTACATTGTTTTAGCTTAAAAAATGACAAGGCCCCATTTATTTAGATTTTATTCCAATATATGCTTCGATAAAAAAATTTGCCGAATCAATTTCCGTGCAAGTAACGACATTATATCGATAATTGCAAAATGAAAAATATGAAACCAGTCAGTCGACCGGCAGTGGTGGATTTAGTGTTAAAGACACTGTTATATTATTGTCAACCTATTAAACATATTAACAAAGGAAATGAATTTCTACTTCACTCCAGTTTGTTGTAATTGACGTACAACCATTTCATTTTGCATATCCGCTGTCTAACAATTACACTCTCATGAATTTTTACATTATATTTCTATGTATATGTATAAAATATTCAAATTTTGATATTAATTGCTGTACTTCATTGGTATACTATTTTAATGCTTAGTACTCAAGTGATGATTCTTAAGGCACCATTGCAAAAATTGTTCTGAGGATTCGACGGTTTTCCATAGTCTGCGACGAACAGAGGCGGGCACCGTGTAACGGAACACGTTGCAAAACCTATTATGCGGGGTCATTCTCATGTTTTGCGCGGATCTCCGACGGATAATCGTACGGCGCGGCGCGGCGCGGCGGCCCTGGATTACGTGACGTTTGACAGCGAAAGTTAACCGTGGCCGGGCCCCAGGGTGCCGTGCAACACGAAAACTCTCTTCGCCTTCGTCTGCCGACCTCTCCGGAGGATGATCCAGCTGGAATATTAAGCGAGGATCACTGGCCACGATCAATTTATCACGAAACTAACGTTCCCGAACATCGAACAGTACCCTATCGTTCATTGCGCAACCCTTTATTCGACTACACAACTTATTAATCCACTAAGGAGGCTCGATTAACGTTTCGTATCTTTCCAACAATCTGAAAAATATTGTATGGCCTATAGTTATTACCTGGAGCCTATTAATAGGATTTTCACTAATTGGACTGCACCAAAAGAAAACTTACAGATATTTCAAGGAGACTCTTGAAAAATTCATTTAAAAATCCATACCCATGGACCACAGACTTTCACTAAACTATAAAATAACTATAAAAGAGAATGTGTTGAGCAGTGTGAAGAATATAGTGTCTACGAATGAGATAAAATCAGAAAAATTTCAAAGTACAAGAAACTAGACTTTGCAATGAAATTCTACTAACGTAGAATACTAATGTAGAATAATACAGAATAAGACATTAGTGTTTTGTTTCATTCTTCCACCACCGGTCAAATGACCGGCTCCAGATTTTTTATTTCATAATTATTCAAATTATAAAGATACTTTCAAATAAATCTAATCTTGTTATTCTAATAAGGCAACATGTACCGGCTACATTTAAAGCTCGATAGGTTTAGTATTAGTCATTCTCTGACTCATTGTCAGCCACATATTTGTAGAACAAAGGCAAACAATAAATGAGCAATTAATTCACAGGAAATCAGGAAACCAGTTTGAATTTGCTTGGTTCAACACGTCCATTAAGCACAAACAAAGTTCCATTAAAATTCTTACCTTACTCCATCGAATAAAGTGTATTTTCTACTAGACACGTATGTTTTGCAACGTTTGCGAGCTGATTAAAAATGCAGGCTCGAGGTGAAACTGTGTTCGGAGATTATCGGAGGATGTTTTAGGTCTCCGAGGATGGCCCGAGAGTGATTTTTTAACGGGGCCGTTTTTCAGGGGCAAGGTCGTCCTCTCGTTGGTGCACGAACCTCTTGAACACGCTCGCCACTCCCCGGTGAACCGCAAACGAGAGAGTCCGTGCGCGTGGCCCCTGCAACGATTCTTTCGATGCGGTTGACTCGATCGGTCCACACACGGAGAGGAACCGAGTGAAAGTGACAGGACAAGGTCGTCGACGTTACAAAATCGTGAATTTCTCAAAAACGACGCCGATACATGAGCGGCGTTCGATACCTGGCGCCTAAGAGATGGCGCACACTGTTGCGCAATTCCTCGAACGATCATCGCTAAGGATCATTCTGCAGAGATTAGCTTCGTATCTTCAAATGATAACATGTAGATTGTAATAGCATTTTACAATTTTACACTATTTCATAAAAATAACGAGAATGTATCAATCTAAATTTTTTATAAAATACAATTCTTGTAAAATTTAGGGTGTCCCAAAAATGTATTTCCTTGATTCCTGACGTCATTTGCAGTAACCTTTTCCTTTGCGGAAAAGTTCTCCGCGGCTTTGTTAAGGAGTTATTAATGAAAAACGTGGACCAAACGGAGCGCGGTTACCGTAATGTGTGGCGTTGGCATTGGCCGAGCAGGAATCCGTCCACAGTAGCCGCGCTCCGATTCGTCCGTGTTTTCCGTTAATAACTCCGTAACAAAGCCGCGGAGAGCATTTTTGCAGAGGAAAAAATTACTTCAAATGACGTCAGGAATCACCCGTTCCAAGGAAATACAACATTTTTGGTACACGTAAAGAAATAAATTTGTTGAATAATGAAAAATGACTGGGTCTAAGATAAAAATATAAGTTAGAATAAATGGTTCGAATCAAATAATTTGTTACGAGGTCATTGTGGCGCGCGCGTCGATTCCGCATTTCGTCCACGAGCCGCTTTGTTTTCTCTTTCTGGAGAAACTGCTCCAATTATCATACGATTCGGACGATGATACGTTCCAGAGGACGCCATTAAGTTTCACCCGGATTTCCACGTGACATCCGCGGACGTTTTCCTCGCGAAAGCGTGGAAAACCGATACGTCCGCGCGTTCTCTCGGGTTTCATGAATATTTATCGTGGGCGTCCACTTTTGGCACGCTTTCCACCGTTATTCGATCGTCTACCGAGGCTCCTCCGTGGATACAGGCTGTTCTAGAAAGGAGTGGCCTAAACGCGAGCTTGAAAATTCATTTCGAACCATTGAGGGGTTTATAGACTGCTTGAAAACAGTTTATGATTGTTAACATTTATAATATTTTCCATTAATTATCGTGATCAAAAGGTACTCATTTTCCAGAAATTACTTTTATTTTTGTTACGGACCTCTTTCCATCCTGAAACCAAATATAATAATTTTACTATAAATCTACATGCTAATTTATTATTTTTTGACTAATTTATAAAGGTGCATAAAATTTTATTTCATGCGCTTAGCCCTCCAAAGACTCCACTAACAAATTTATTACACCGTATCATGAAAGTTGAAAGGTATTATGAAAGTGTATGGTCGCTCCATGCAGCAATATTAATTGCTTAAAAACAATATTTATGGAGTTTATACATCATGGAAAATTGTGTTCAAATGCTAAGTATGGTATCGAAAGGTCAGGCGATACTATTAATATAATAGTATACAATAAACTAAATAGATACGATAAATATTATTTCAGATGTTCAATTACGGTTGTGGAGAGAGTGTAAACAAAGTTCCGTAGCATGGACCTTCGAATGACACGACATTAACGAAGGGTCATCAGTCGACTGCCGTCTTCCAAAGTGAACGCCACGAACCGTCGATATTTCCGGTGTGAAATCATTTATTACCGTAACAACAATTTGGAAATATTCTTCTGCGTCGATTGCATATGGTGTAGAGGAACGCCGTAGGACATCGCACTTGCTTTCAGGACGTCTTCAATCATATCGAGGCGTCGAAACGCAAGTGAGTACTCAAATATTAATTTTGATGCGCCTGCGTTTGTTTTAATTCCAAGCGAGTTCTATTTCTTTTCTCTGAAATATACGATTTTTTCAAACAGAAATCATGAATACTGTGATATATCATTATTTTAAATGAAATAAAAATTGTACGAACCATTCGAGCCATCGCTTACATTGAAATTTAAAACAATTTATGCACCATCGACTATTTCGAAGATTTTTAAAAGATTAGATTGTTGTACAGTTTATGGCACCGGTTTCTCATAATGATACTGTTTTCTTCCGGTTTAGAGGACAGTTCCTCGAACCAGTTTATTTTCGAGTTCTCGGCGGGAAATTTGAAATTCGTGGCATGCGTGTCGCCGATCATTATGCGATGTATCACACTAGTGAACAAAGGAAAAGCACTTTATAAAGACACGGCCGCGTTGCCTGAAAACCGAGGATTTTACAAGTCCCAGCACGATCTGTTCCTGTTTGATGGCAATATTTGCCGACGCGAGTCCCATTCGAATTAATTCGCCGGGATCGTGGCCATTTTACGCTGTCATGTTCAAGTTCCTCGGTGAATGGACAAATCTGTTCGTAGAACTTTGCTTAGTCATATACAATTAACTTTGATCGCACGATTGCCGTTTCCTAATTAAACTATACCTGTAATTCCCCTGCAAAATTCCAATTTTTTGTCGCGTTATACTATGATTACGCTCACCATATTTTCGTGGAGAGAAAAAAGGGACAAATCAGAAATTGTTTTGTGTAAAAAAAAACACATTTTTGATACTTTTTACAAGAATGAACCTGTTTTAAATAATTAGTTTAGTATTTCAAAAATTCATAGTCGCCACCTATAGGTATATTTTCGAACCAGACGAGACATTTAAATAATTCAAATGGTAAAAGGATGTTGTTAACCAGGGAACGAGTGGAATAATGCGCACGATATGCAAGTCAGTGTTCAATAAGTCCCGAAGAAAGTCTCTGTCGACCCGAATCTAACAAGGACACCTTTCTAAACCGAAATTTTGGTGGGCACCTGATAAATAAACATGCCGGCCGAGAATCGAGGAGCGTGGGTGTATTCGGGGCATTGTCTCGCAAACAATCTGTTCGATCTGTTCGCGAGATTAATATTTAATGTCCGACGTGACTGCTGCAATTATGTCCTCAGAAATATTGACAGCCAAGCAACCAGTTCCTTCCCGATTTGAAATTCAAAAACATTGAAATGAGATCTCTTCATTCCGGGGAGCTTTCTAGTTGCGAAAAAAACGCTTAAACCGATCTGCTGAGTTTTACAAGGTCCTGTTTTATTACTTTTTTACGAGTCATATTTCATATTTTGAACAAGTCTTTTATTCTTTATACTTTTCGTAGAAATCTTTTATTTTTCTTTTATACAGTTGATAGTGTTAGACAAAATTCATATAAAATATTTTTGTTAGAATAGACGTTGTAATAGATTCGGAAATGTCTAAACAATTTTTAAAAAATGAAAACATTTTTTTATTGTTCTTTATCGCTCAATCTCTTCGTAAATTAAAAGCGATAACGGCTCATAAAATATTCGAAAAAAATTTTTGGAAATGACAAGAGTCCTTTATACCATTCATTTTACTGATCTCTGTCACGATATAATATTTTAATGCTTCTGTAAAAATCCCGCAACGAACAGGAAGCAGCGAAGAAATAATTTAAAAGGGCAGCAGAACAAAAAAATGGAGACCACCGAGGGAAAATTTAATGGCAAAATCTCAAGCGCGACTCGCAGATTGAATTTCATACAGAGGCCGTTCTCCCAGACGGCGGGATGTTGTGTAAAAAAAGAAAAGTAATTGACATTTCCAGTTTCCCTTCGGCACGAGAAAATAAATTCGCCCTCGAGTGAGGTGGCAGAGAAAGAGGGCATGTGTCCTCCTTGTCGCAGCTTCCAATGAAACTAGTTAACTGACCTTTAATTGCAAACGTTGAACAAGCGTTTATCGTCACGCGTCGACAGCACCGAGTTCACGAGACTGCTGCATTCGTCGATACATACTTTGCGCAATATTTATCATAACGCTTGCATAAATAGCTGAAACATATATATACGTTAATTTAATAAGAAATCGTCTTCGAAAATGTTTCTGTGGATCACCAAGGAGAAAAAATCTGAAATTCGCCGTGAATTCCACAGAAAAAAAATCGTCGGTGTTTCCTAATCGTCGGGACACTAGAAAGCCGTTTCACGAACGATTTGAAGTAAATGTCAGAACCATAGCAATGTTAATTCCGTCCCGGGAGCTTCATAAATTTTTCCAACCGTCGGTGATAAACGTCGAGAAAGGGATAATCGATCTCGTTCTCTGTCTCGGCTTTCACCGAATTAGAAGACAAAAGTCATCCGGAAAAAACAAAAAACAAAATTATTAATTTGTTGCAAATAATGGTGGCCGCTCGCTCTAAATTATTGTGTGGAAGGGGATTTTTAAGCTCCCATTCAATACAGTACATTTATTGAAAAGCCTATTATTTATTGGGGACATCGGTACCTTTCATTTAGTACAGTACATTTATTGAATAGCCTATTAATTATTGGGGACATCGGTACCTGATACTAAGGAATATTTCAAAATTAATTGCAGGAGATCAGATTACTAGGTTAATGTTTTCATGCATTATTGCTCGCTTTCTAGAATTGTAAAACAGCCGGGGAAAACAATAAAAATTCATCAAGAAATTATTGTAACATATAATCGTCCTCGAAAGGTTAATAGGCTTCCGATAGATGAAGTGTTAAAATAACAATTTTATTAACACTAAACCTACCGAGCACTAAAAGCGTTTAAAATGTTTAAGCTTGTAAAAATGACAAGCTCCATTTATTTAGGTTTTGTGGAGTTAATTTCTATGTAAGCAACTTCATTATTTCAATAATTGCAAAATGAAAAATATAAAACCAGTCATTTGACCGGCAGTGGTAAGTTTACTGTTAATCAATTATCTAGCCGTCACCATTTCTATAATTCCACTGATTTCCTGATATTTTCCGCATCCAATCTAAAATTTTTGTTGGGGCACAATTTTTCTCAACTTTTCTGTTGAATTAGGTGGCAAACTCGGGTCGTGTGCCGATTGGAAACGCGAAGCGAAAGAGAACCGATTCGAGGAAAGCTCGAGCGCCGCGCCGAGCCGCGCCGGCTTCGATTTTCTCGCCATCGACGGCGAATCGATATCGGCCTGGCCGTGGCGTCTATTACGAGGAATAACGGAAGGCTGTGTCTGCAAGGTGAACCACCTTCTTTCTCGGCAACGGACACAGCTTGATACGCGTCTACGCCTAAGCAGAATTTCTCTTTCGATGCCTTTTCTGAACGGGTGAAACGATCCTTTCGATCGCGACCTAACAACACGTTCGTTTCCGTTTCGAGGGCTTTGCCGTCATCTATCGACTCCAAGACGGTCTCGCTGGTTCTTGATAACGTGGAGGTTATGGCCGACAGCTCGGGAATATCGAAAAATAACGCGGTGTTTGCTGGAGCATTTTCTGGTTGTAAACTGAAGCCCATAAAAATGAGAAAGGATTAGAAAGGCTGCAAATGATTTCGTTGACGCGTCGACCGCCAGGCGAATTTTATTCGCTAGCAGAGTTTCGCGTTTCGAGTTTCATTCATATAGCAGCGTTGTTAACAACAATTGCTAGGTACTTGATAATGAGATTCTTACCTCTATAATCTAATTAATTTCAGCATTAACAAATTTATATTCTGTCGCATTAATTTTATAATCAGTTTCAATCCTCCCTAGGCACACCGAGTTGTTTATGTCTAGGCGAAAATTTTACTATCGAATCTTCATAGAAAGGGGCTCATTTCTCTGAATTTAATGCGTAACTTTTACAAATTTTTTATAGATAACAGAAGTAGAAACTCGAATAAGTATCCTAGAATTTTTCCAGATTTTTTGAAAACAGAAAACAGAAATTTCCAAGTAAAAATTACCAAATAAATATCGCCAAGTAAAAGTTATTAGGTAATTAAAAATGCGATCAAAGCAGAATGCAATCTACACCCAATACATACTATCCAATGGGTGCAACACATGTATTAAAAAGAAGAAAATTGTTATCTCTCGTGCAGAAAGATTGAAAAGTAAATACCAAAGCAGCAAGGTCTCCGGAGAACGCGAGATCAAGAATCAAAATCGGGTCACTGGGGATCGCGGTTCCCATGGCGGACCAGGGGAAGGGGAACGAGCACACAATTACACAATTATGCCAGAGCCTGTAATTTTCGGTTTTTAGCGGTTTCTTTTCCGATGAATGAGCCATTGGACAAGGTGAGCCGCCTTTTCCTCGAGCGAGTTCTGTTTAGTGGCGCGGTGAATGAAAGTGGCGCAACTCGTCGATCGAAATTGATCCAGCACAATCAACTGGTGATCGAACGGTTATCCTCGAAAGTCGTTGATTATTCTCAGCTTCTGTCCTCTTTTTCCTTTGATGTATTTTCTTCGATCTTTGTGCATTTAATGCTTGTAAAAATTTAAAAAAAATCCAAAAATGTCAAATTCGATACAATTTAGTACGATTTTTGTATGTATATTTTAGATCTACTGAAAATCGAAGTTCATGTGATTTCTTAAAATTTGTCTACAAAAATTGAAAAATTGCATGGGAATCCGCGTCCTATTAATAAAAGGATTTTTTCGATATTGGAAGATTAAATCGCGATGATCCTTCGAGATCCTTTTCAAAGATCTCGTATCCTTCTTTCTTCTATGTCTCCCCGACGACTGCTTAGATCGTTCGACACGTGGGTCGTCGCTACAAGGCAAACCACCTTTCTTCTTCTTCTCCGACGGGGATGAGCATTCTACGATTTACGCTCGGTTTGAATTAGTGTAATTAAACCTTTGCGGACGGATGCGAAAGACGACGTGCCGCCGCGCCGTTGAGTCGCTTTTTTCCTCTGCGTCTCGTCGAAAGCCGCATGTCTTGCGGCAAACAAATAATTTCTTTGGCTTAGAAGATACATCGCGATGTCGAGATTATGCACCGGGTGTCGGGGAAGTCTTGTGCAACCGGAAGGAAAATCGTTGCTTGCACAACCTCGGAAAACGAGGCAGAAAATCACTGCGTTACCTATGTATTTCTATAGTTTCATTCTAAAGAAAATTTAAACTAGAAATTTTGAGCATGAGCTTCTTGCTCTTATTTGTCCAATTTCATTTTCTCCAAAATAAAACTTTATAAGTAATACACAGTGATTTTTATTTTCCATAAAGATCCGCAGTTCAATTATGATTTCCAAGCAAAAAATTATTGATCTTCCTTGAAAAAGCAGTTTCTTGGACATTTTTATGTTCCGCTATGATTTCAAAAATATTTTATGCGAACAATCGACAAAGAAAGGTTTTATAGTAGAAGGGTGTGCGTATTCAAATTTTCGAAATCTGTCGAAAGAATCGTAACCTGGTTAGATGATGGATCGTAGATCGGAGATCAGATCAGACTGAATTCCGGTCACGTGCCGGAAGAGCTGTTTCGTATGATCGACGCGCACTTCGACGTGATTTTCACCTTGACCATGGACGGGTCATCGTCCATCGTGCTGCCTCCATGGTGTTTCAGCTTCTGCTGGCCCGAAATTTAATATGGGACAGCCACGGGCCACGTAGACATCATTAACATCGATATCGGGTGTCCTCTATTAGAATTAGAAATTTTCTGGCCGTTGCTGCAGTCGCCTTCTGAATTTTTTATTCTACTCCCATGAATTTTACTCGGAACTTCATCAAAAACGATTTTATTCATCCTCGTGTCACTCTCAAATTTAGACAGAGGCATTACAAAATTCTTTTGTTGCAATGCAGATATTGATCGAGTCAGATTTTAATGTAGGTCATTCAAGGTCGATGATTATGCTGTGGATCTTTACGTATTTGTGGTGCAGTTTTAGAGTGAAAATGAGAACGTATATCAATAGCTGGATCTTAATTATGCAGTGGACGATTAAAATGTTAGAACGAAAGAACTTAAAATAAATCTTTTAATTAATCGTGTTAATTAAAAAATTTATTGTTTTGAACAAATCGAATTAACACTAAACCAACCACTGCCGGTCAAATGTTCGGTTTTATATTTTTCATTTTATGATTACTGAAACAGTGAAATTGCTTACATGGAAATTGATTCGACAAATTTCTTTATCTATGCAGATATTGTAATAAAAATTGCACAAAATCTAAATAAATAGAGCCTTGTCATTTTTATAAGCTGAGAAATTTTAATCTTATTTTAAAATTTAATGTTATTTTAAATTGAAACATACAACATGGTGTTTGTAATATTCTTTTTTAATTTTGTTGATGTTGTCAGGAATCGTGCACTATCACGCCGGCAGCTCCGCCACTTTTGATTGGTCACGATGCGACGCGACGCGGAGACAGTAACATTAATATAATCGACTGTAAAAAATTCATGGTAGTCGGCGGGACACTGTGAGTATAGTAGGTATAGTGTGTGCCAGGCGTCGAATTACGGTGGAGGAGACGTTATGCGCCATAAAAGGCAACAACTCTCGGGTGGCATCACAAAGGCCGATCGAAAGGTGGACGGCAGCTCGGGGCGTGCCAGAAAAACAGGGGAGACGACTACGTTGCATTCCCGATGCATCTAAGTAGGCGCGCATAATTATGCGCATCTCGTATTTCGAAACTGCTTCTCTCTCCTCGACGGAGAACGTTGCGCGCTCCGACATCGGCCAGACACTCTCCGTAGACTTTCCCGACCACGAAAAACCGTCTCGATAGCTTCGCACACTTTTCTTCTTTTCGAATTATATGTATATTTTTTTAATTTTTTGGAACCTTCGGGAAATTCGGAAATTCGTTCGCTCTCTGAGCGCGTCGAATCTGTGCACGGTGGCCCGAAAAAGTATTGTATACATATTCTATTGTAGGGAAAAGTAGTCGATCCGCCCTCTGGAATTCTGGAACGCCTCCATAAATATTCAACAGGCCTTCCATAAATCAAAAATCGATGCGCTTTCTACTTGGCCGTACGCGCACGGTTCGGATCCGCTGTGTTTTGATGCGAGAGTATAGTTTGTTCGAACACTTCTTTCGGAGAAAGTTCTTCCTCGATCCTCGACGGTTATTTCGGCGGTTACGAGCCTCTAAAACTCTCGTCTTCCTCAAACCATTCCGAAGTCGTCGGATACTCGTTTGAAGCAGCTCTTCTTCGGAAATCATTAAGTAATATTAATATTTAAATTATATTCTATTTAAATTATAATTATATTATTGTAGTAATATTAATATTAAAACTCCTTCCTCAATATTTTAACTGTGTGATTTTCTTTTAATGTGATCATTCTCGAAGGGTAAAATTATACAAACTTGACCACGATCAACGTGGATGCGGTATAGTTAATACCAATATTGATATTGTAACACAATGAAGCGAACAATTCTTGAACAAAGCACCTGAAAATATTTGAAAATGATTGATACTTGTTCCCTTATAAATAGGCAACGGACTTTATGCATTTATAACAAAAGTAGGCGTAATTTAAAACAGTACAAACATTCGAGGAATTTAAAAATTAATTTCTATTTCACTCCAGTTTGTTGCAATTCAGATAAGAAATTATTATTATGCATAAAGATCCGCTGTGTCTAATTATAAATATGCCACGATTTTTATTCTAAACTCGTAAACAAGAGAATTCATGCATGTTTCCCAAGTCTTCACAGTTTCAACGATTACAAAACAAAAGATCGTTAAGAAAACAATTCTACATAGTCGAAAAACTATTAGGTGGACCGGAAAGTAATGTCGTTTCTTTACATTAAATTCAAAAAAATACATTTTTAACAAGTTTTTATTTTAATCAATGATGTAATCATCCTTGTTATCAAAAATCTTTTGCCATCTAATGTGCAAATAAAATTAAAAAAAATTTTTTTCAATGAAATTAAAAAGAATAAATAAATGTACGAACGTCTAAGTCACTTGGATAAACATCGCAAATGTTTTTGGTAGCAACTGTTACGTTACTACCCTTGTGAAACTCAAAAAGCATACATTGCCGGATATGTACCTCTTCTGGTATTTGGTTGAAAAGTTCACCCAAAACAGCAAAAAAAACTCAAGATTTAATTATTTACAAGTAAACAAGTCACTTCAACCTTAAAATGTCTTGGCACGACTTTGTAGTGCACATTGAGTTAATAAATAATAAGTAAATATTAACATGCGCAGAAACGACATTACTTTCCGGTCCACCTGATACTAAAGAGCACTAGTGAACTCGGAACAACTAATGAAACTACCGAAGAACAATCCCACAACAAGAAATGAATCGTGATTCTTCACTTCAACGACCATTCATTGATCGTTTTCTCTCCCTGAAAGAGAAATCGATAATATCAATTGTAAATCAATTGTGCTAATCGATCTCCGTCCAAGATCATCGAAGATAATGCATTGATCTTTCCGATCGAATCTCCCCTACGGCTTTATCGATCAGTAATTCACAAATCGATCGTCGATCCGAGGTCCGCAGTTTTGCACCTCGATCCTAAAGAAGCTCTCGAGGATCTTCCAAGGAGTGCTCTCGCGATTGTTGATAGCATCAAGGAAGAAGAAAAGAGCAGGAGAAAAAGGTCTGTGGGTCACTGTGCTACTCGATTACGTAACCGTGTAACCTTCAGCATTCGATTCTCGCGTGCGAAACGTATTTTCTGCGTTTTCTCGGAGGACAACCCCCGCGATCGACGACTATGACCTCATAATCTCGTAAAAATAAACGCGTTATCGATCGTTGCAGGCAGATCGTTCTAATCGATGAACAGCGCTTATATCATTTTTAATTTCCATATACCCCGATATATTCTTTTTATTAAGAAAATCATCGAGGAATCGATCAAAAATCAAGGAAACTAATTCAAGGATTCTCAGATGGTATGAACAATCTTCGAGAAGTAAAATGACGGTCGTCCATCGGCAGCGATATATTTTTTTTATTAAGAAAATCATCCGAGAGATCGATAAAAAATCAAGGAAATGAATTCAAGGATGCGTTCGGACAGTCTCCGAGAAGCAAAATGGCGGTCGTCCAACGGCAGGATACACGAACAAAATGAAAAGTCAACGAGACGGAGGGTCCAAGGCTCCATTAGTGGGTCTCTCGTCGATTTTTTCTGGTGGGCCGTGTGTTGCATAGGTCAACAGAGAAAAATTAAAAATAGAAAGAGAAGAAAGGGGAGATGGGGCACGTTGCACGGTGTGGTGAACTACGAAAACTGGTTTCCCTACGGCTCCCCATATTTATTCTACGGTGAAGGTGTGCCCCCGTTGGCATCCCAGCGGGAGCATCTCGTCTCGTCAAGGACTCGGCTGGCTCTCAGCTCTCAGCACGCGTTTAGAAATGCCATTGGATCCTCCTGGATCACAATGCACGCTTGACCCGAGACATTAGTCTACGTCTACGGTTGAGTCCTGTTCGAAAATGCCTGTACGTCCAACAGAAATTCTATGGAAAGTGCGAGACATCGTAATAATTTTTATAAATTTTTTAAGAACCATTAGAGTCTCTTTACAATGTTTACCGACCGTCTACAAAGCTCAGAGTCTCTCGACAATATTCATTTTAAAAACCGTTCTCCAGGACCCCGATGATGTCCGTTAAACTTCATATACCTCACACTTCTCCCCTACGTTGATCCTCTCTAGAACACGAGGCGCGTTCGCAACTCGTGCAACAACTGCATGAATTATTCATAATATTCAATATCCAGCCGATTTAAAACTAAGAGACACAGCATCGCCTCGCGCGCGCCTAGCTCAAAGAATCGATGGAAAACGCAGACGTAGAGGGAAACCGGTAAATATCTGTTATTCTCGGCAGAGATAGCGTCGTCCAAGTTCAATAACGAATACTTCGTCTGTTCCGGCGCGTCGGCATTGTGCCATTTTCACCACGGGAATATTGGCTCTCTTCCTCTTCGTCGCGGAGATACAGCGAAAACAGGATTTACAACCGTGTATCGCACGATACGGGTCTCTATTGTTCAATTTCGAACGATATTCGACGGGCGACGATGAATCTAGCGTAGGATGGCGGCCATTTCAATCCTCTACGCACTGAAACGATAGTATAGTGCTCGTTCGGACGGTGGTGCTTCGACTAAATCGATTATGCAAACCAGAACCCTATATTATCGTTTCGTTCCACCACAGTGGGTCGTTTCTATCAAATACTTTGGATTCATTCAAAAATTTTCATGTCATGCAATAGATTAAAACTAGGTCTTCAAACAAACTGAAAGAACAGTTAAATCTGATCTTATTTGTTAAATAAATAATAATAAATTTCAAGTCTCTAAGCTTCCTTGCTAATTAAGAATTTTCATGGCGCAGGCATTTATCTGTTCCTACTAATAAAACTTTATACAGGGTTGTCTACAAATGCATTTCGTTGTAGAGGGTGATTCTTAAGGTCATTTGAAACAACTTTTTTCTTTACGAAAATGTCCTTCGGGGCTTCGTTGAGGAGTTATTGACGAAAAAGGCGAACCAATCGGAGCGCGATTGCATTAGAGTGTGGTGTTGGCATTGGCCGAGCCGGAATTCGCCCACAGTAGCCGCGCTCTGATTGGCCCGTGTTTTTCGTTAATAACTTCCTAACGAAGCCATAGAGTACATTTTTGTCAAGGATAAAAGTTATTTCAAATGACCTTAAGAAATTAAAACAATTTTTGGGACACCCTGTGTATTTACCTCCTACTGAATAAAATAATATTCGGTACTCTACATATTCGACTAGGATCAGAATGTTGTAACTTTTTTGGTACAGAGATGAATTCAAAATTTTATTAATTCAAGATTTTATTAAAATATTTATTTTACCGCACTCTGCTCGTAACGCCACAACTGCTGAAGATCGGCAGTCCAATATTAGCTCGACCAGTTCAAGATGCCGGTAAAAAAGCAATAAAATGAAACGAAATCGAACAAGGAGGGAAATGAACGATGCAGTTTCGAAGGCCGTTCTACGTAGCCTGCAATCTTGCTACGCTTCCAGACTCCTCGAAATTTCGCTCTAGAATTTTACGAGCCTCCGTTGCCACAATTTCTATATCGATAAGCTCTTCCGAACGCCTCGCCGTATGAACAAGTAATTTCTTCGGCCACGATAAATTACAGAGGTTGCCGCAATGAAAAATTTCTGTCAATGTTGCAACTCGCATCGCCGTTACATTTATCATCGATTTTATTAATCGCGGCGAAGCAAAGAGAGATTTGATTTACGATCGCTGGAATATGTTAAACAAGTTATTCTTAGCCCGTGATTTTTATTGACAACTGGCTACACAGTGCAGGAAAACACGTGTTCCGTGATTAACGATCAGGAAACGTCGGTTTCCGCGAATCACGGGATTTCGCGGGATCGATGGAGACTATGGTTATATGAGAAATCAGATTGCTACCGGTGGGTCGTGAATCATTCGATCTCTTTGTGATCGATCAATCTTGCCCTGTATTTGTTCTCCTAACTGTTTCTCTTGAAAAATGAAGAAGAAACGAAGCAAGAAGATGTGAGAGTAACTGAATATCATTTTCTGGTGAATTCGACAGTATCACATAATAGACGTAATTACTAGACTGTGGACCTCTATGCAAAATTGTCTACATCAAGTGCAAAGGAAGCAGAGTTACATAAAAATTGATAAAAAAAATTTTTTTGAATCGAAAGACATGCATAATATGTTACTGGCAAAAAGTTTCCAATCGGAGGCATTGATACGGAATTTACAGAAAACATTTATGTTTCAGAAGTGTGAAATATTACTTTATGGAGTTAAAATTGACGGGAAATTAAAGGGGGTTTATTGCAGAGTAAAAACAACAAAATAACGTAAACTTCTATTTATTATAAAAAAAAACAAGAAAATAAACGAAATTTAACATGCAAAAATTTTGTGTTAATATTTTCTTACATCCCCACGTTTACGTATGACTTTTTTAACACGTTGTAGCATGGTTTCGATAAAATTTTTACAATTTATAGATGAGATCTCTTCCCATGGTTATCGTATAGCGTGTCGAAGTTCTTCGTTATCCTGTGGCTGTTCTTCGTTGATTCGTTGTTTTAATTTCTATGGGATTGAGATTTGGATTATTGGTATTTCATTGTTTTAATGCTGTTATGTCGTAAATAATCCTTTTCCTGTCTTGTTACGATAACAATTGGCATTATCGTCTTGGAAAATAAAGTTTGAAGAATCTTCGAACCCTTCTTCAATGCTGGAAATCAAGAAATTTTCAAGAATATAGATGTATGTTTCTAAATTTATATTCCGATAAAGAATCTTTTCTTAGTCATACAACTCCAAATCATGCGAGACTCTGGATATCTGAAATTTCTCTGGCTAATTGAAATTTAAGCAATCTTTATCAAATTTTTCATTAGACCTTCGCCACACGAATGTTCCTGCATCATTACCGGTTCCAATACATACACCTGACTCATCACTGAATTTTACTTTGTACCAGTTCTTCACTGTTCAATTTTCATGGTCTTTACACCACTGTAACCGCACACTCACATGCTTTTTTGTTAGTAAAGGTTTCGTTTTAGCTTCTCGGAATGAAAAACCCATCTTGTGTAGAAGACTTCTAACAGTACGATCAGAAACATGTTATACTCACTGTAAATTTATCTCTTTCGAAGTTAATCGTTTCTTTTTTTTTAACAATATTACACAACTTTTTAACGTCTCGTTTACATGTTGCACGAGGACGGCCACATTTTTTAAATCACTGATATTGCTTTGACTGCAACCTGTAATCTTTGCCCTCTTTTTTGAGTATTAGCCTCCTTGAGAAGCTTAAATATTTTTAACTTCATATCGTTTGAATACAACTGTTGTGATAGAATACACAGTCAGTCCTGGGTCTGGTGCGACAGAGCCTTTACGTTTTTTTCTGTAACGCCATCTCGTAATGAATAAATGCATTATGAAGTTTGATATTTCAACAAAGACATATACGACCACGTATAACTTCAAGGCACTATACATATAGCACCTCTAGGTCATTAGTTTTTGGGTTACATGTGACAATGATTTCTTAACGCTCTTCGAAAAAACAATATGGAGCAAGGGTCTTGGTCTTTCCTGCACGATAATGCACCAGCGCACAAATTCAAAATTGTATGCGATTTTTTGATCAGAAAAGGTATCGCAGTGCTCGAACACTCCCCGTATTCGCCTAATTTAGACCGTGCGAGTTTTGGCTATACCCAAAACTAAAATTGGCAATGAAAGGAAACCGTTACGACACTATTCAGGACATGCAAAGAGCTTCAACTGCGATTTTACAGACGATTCCGAAAAAGGAATATAATGACAGCGTCCAAAAAATTTTAAACCGCTTCCAGCGTTGTACTGATTCAAAAGGAGTATACTTTGAATAAAAAAATATAAAAGCACCAAATAATAATTGTATTCTCACGTTTTTCGGTACTAATCCTACCAGATTTATGTGCCGGACTGTGTATTCGGACTTCCACTAATTTTCGGATACTTTTAAAGAGACGACAACTTTTTAAATATTGAACCATATCATTTGGATTTTTTTTGAGAAGTTAGAACAATTGGTTTGTTACGTGAAAAGAATTTTTGAAAAATTGCAATTGGTTGGAATTTTAAAGAAAATACTAAAAGTTGTATGTTGCAACTTTTTTATGTGGGCTTATATTGAGAACATAGAAGACGCGTTTCGTAGATCAGTATCAATTAAACAAATTCTGAAAATTTCATCAAAATCGATGAACGTTACAATGAGCTACAAACGTTTAAAGATGGTAAAAATTGCACTTTTTCACGATTTTTGGCCTCTATTGCAATAAATCCAAGGATTCTTATATCTTTCAATGCCTGTCGCTTTTTTCGCATCAACCGATTTCGATGAAGCTTTCGCAACGCATATAATTGGCACAGATCTACAAAACGTATTTTTTAAATTCTCAATATAGACCTATATAAAAAAAGTTGAAAATACAACTTTTACTATTTTTCCTACAAGAGCGTCCGAATATTAATGGGAGTCACTGTATGTATGCATGTATGTATGTACTGAATGGAATAGTACTACGAGCTGATATTTCAGAAATTATTACCTTGCACATATTTACGTTTCTGTGGTCTCCTCTTGTGTTTACGTTTAACTTCTACGATTCTAACATTCAAGGAATTTCTACGCTTCTACTGATTCGAGTCGTGATCGGATTTTGTTTATTTTTTCGTTCCTTTGTTGTAATAAATTAAATCTTATGTAATTTTGTTGTTTTTTACTTCTACGCTTCTACTGATTCGAGTCGTGATCGGATTTTGTTTATTTTTTCGTTTCTTTGTTGTAATAAATTAAATCTTATGTAATTTTGTTGTTTTTTACTCTATAATACGCCCTCTTTAATTTACCATCTATTTTAACTTTATATAGTAATCTTTTATATGTACTTCTAAAACATGAATGTTTTCTTATGTTTATGTACAGTCTGTCTTACGGTGTCTGATCGGAAACTTTCTGCCAGGGGTTGTATTAAAATTGTTAAAACCGGGAAGAGAATTTCTACGTATAGTTTCTAAAATTTTACTATTGTATTGTATTTACTGTTATTATTTGTTCTCGCAAATATTCCGAGTATACATATACTGTATACACTCACGCTGAAATCTAGTCTATTTTTACCCGAAGCCTTTCATGCGCATATCTCCGAATGATTCACCGAATCACCAGACTCACTCAGTTTCACCATCGTCATTCGCACCGCATTCTGAGCGAACCAGAAAATCAACCTAATATGCCTTCTTCAATTATTCGTGCGTTTCGACAGCCTCGTTTCCGCTCGAATGCGTCCACGAAAGCAACTAACATCTCGTTCCCATTGTTAATTACGCTACCAACCGGGAAAGATTCGCAGATTGGATCCTATATTCAGCCAACTATTCTTTACGCTTTTGTTTTTTCCAGACAGCACTTTATTGGCAACGTCCTGTCGTGTAAAATAAAAAATTGTCAGAAATTTCGTCTCATTGCTAATAAATTCATTGTTTACTCTATACTTTTCTACTTTTCGAGCTTTTCACCGACGCACAATGGAGTATTGAACCGAAAGTTGTCCAAAACCATTTTAGCATTATTTTAAGACTTGCATCCATAGTGTAGTGAGTCATTGAATGCGTTTTGAGATCAGTCACAACAATATGTAATCAAAAATACATAGTGGAATTTTAAACATTCAGTTGACCATAATTTTTTATTAAAAAAAAAAGGTTTTATAATTTCGTGTATTGTATTATTGTGTTATCGTGTATTAAATTATCGGCTGTGCCTAAAAAATGCTCCATACATCGCAGTACAAAAAGGCGGTAAAAAACTTTTTGCATTGTCAGCAGAAACCTTTACAGTTTCTAATGGGATAAGAAAGAATATCGAGACTCACTTGAAAGCCTAAGAATTTCTTTCTTGAAAATTCTACAAATGCAAAATATCATAATAAGTAATAAATCATCTTCAAATTTGAATATTATTAAACAGACAAACAATAAAGGAAGTGAAAATTGCTGGAAACTATAATATATACCTGTCTAAAGTTTGTCTGTAAACAAAAAATCAACACATCTTCGTGACATACAATAGACGATCCTAATAGCCGAGCGATATTTCAGAAACTGGCGAAGAAAAAAATGAGTACTACAAAAGTTTTTACTTTAACTGCATAACTGGTACACTGTTGTTCATATATTCCAATGGCTCAAACAACCAAAATTTGTCATCTTATGCAAGATTTAAAAAATCGTATTTTGGACAATTTTTGACGCAAATACTCCACTGTGCGACGGTTAAAGAAAATGCAAAATTCCAACTTATAATTCACCACTCCTTACGCTTTTGTTTCCTATTATCAACGTCTTCTTCGGCTAGTTTAGAGCCAAAGATGTCCAGGTAAAGGTATTCGTAGTGCCGAACACGATACCGTTATTAACCATTATCTGCAACAGGTTCCCCTTATCTCAGGATTTATTGATATTCTTCGAGAGTCCTTCCTCGACGGACATTATTCGTCGCCGGCGGAACGAGCGTGTCGAGATAAAGGTGAAACACTGTTCTGTATAGACTGCGGCCTTTATGCAAAATGAAAATGGTCTGCATCGATTGCAAGGAACTGGGACCACATAAAAGTTTATTTCTTCTTTTAACCCTCTTACGACAAAGTCTATTTTGATTAAATTAAATGAACAAAATGGTAGATTAAAAACAGACCAGCGAGTCTGCTGAAAATTCAAAAATATATTTTCAAATATTAATAAGGCTACGAATAGTCCTAAGCAACATACTGCGGATTTTATGGATTTTTGACAAAATCGAATCGGTAAAATATAAAACTCTAATTTTCGTCACAAAAATCAACAGTCTAGGGTCGTGTTTACTCTTTGTTGCTTCGTACCCGATCGATTTTAACATTTATGCAAAACCAGCGGTGTAGCAAACGTTATTGGGAACGAGCGTGCCGTGAATTTGTTTTCCGGCGGGTTTCTCAGAAATTTCGCGAACGTCACCGAAAGAAACCCGAGAACAGGGCTCGCCGGGCTTACACGCGCGCATACTCGAAATCGATTCGAGGACTACTCACCGATGATAGGTTCTCTTTTTTCGTATTTGTGTTTTATTTTTTTAATCCAACCGACGAGAATGTTGTTTCCGCCAATCATCGCCGGGAACGCTTTCGGAGGCGATTAGGAAGGACCGGAATGTGTTTCGTTTCGGCGACAGGCTGCTTTGTAATCGACAGAGTGCGGAATGTGTTATTTACTGTGAATAGCTGACGCGGCGTTTTATGGATTCTGGCTAGTCAGCGAACGTTGTAGTATTTTTTAATTTATTTTGCCATTCGCTTGTATGGCGAATAATTTCTATTCGATCGTAGAATAGTAGAACGAAGTTCATTTTTTGAGTGCCAGCTCAGAGATTCCATAAAAATAATTTATGTAACCAAATTGAAGTAAAACTGTAAGTACACTCTTAATTGCATTTTGCCGATCCTTACCAAATTCGTCGCACTCAAAACAACAATTCCAAAATTTATTTATTCGACAAATAACTCTGTCCTCCAATTGCGGTGGCACTCAAAGTGTTAATAGAAATAGACTAATGTAGAAGATAGAAACATCCGCAAACGGTGTTCAACCAAGGATGTTCAAATTGGACGTCGTCCAAGTTAAGTATTTTCGGACGAGAGAAATAAAAATGAGAAAGCGTTATGTGTATATTACTAAAACTAACTACAGTAATTTCTAAAAGAAAGTGTCCAATTAACAATGCTGAAAAAAACGTCGGTTATGTGGCTTTTTAGTGACAGGAAAATAGGTTATTATCATTGAAAATAATTACATTAATGTTTACAAGTGGGTCGTTGGCTTTACTGATGAGTAATAAAATTAGAAAAATATTTGAACGTTGACAAAAAGATGGCGCCCTGATTTTTCGGTAGATTAATAAAATCGCAAAAATATGTGGAAGTGAACAGCCGTTCGAAGGACGCTGTTTAAAAAAGGGGTCTTTCTGACAACAGAGAAGAAATGGCAGTGGCGAAACTATTGTACAATACCGCAAGACCCCGCAACGTGGGAGGGGGCGGGGGCTGTAATCGAAGTGGGCCCAAAATTTTTGCAATTGTCATCTTGTAATTTTACTAAAACTATCCTTAACTTAAATTTAATTAAAAGTACACTGACAAAAGAAACATACTTTTTGCGTTTATTAAAAAGCATTAGAAAATCTCAATCCTATAAAAATATCGATAAAAATTCTGGAGACCCAAAATTATACTTTGCGAAAGGCCCGAAAATTTGTAGTTCCGCCATTGAGAAATGGTGGGGTTCCACATGATCGAGAAAGCTTGCATTAATTTTCGGAAGTACATATGTCCAATGGGTTTTCCAAAGTTCACGGGTTCTACGAATAAAAATCGAATCGATATGAGCATCGTCATGCCCGTTCCCGTCGGATTGCGGTATTCTCTCGCAATAGTCCGTCTCGCAGAAGTTATTTCGCCGGGAACGACGTCGGTAACCTTTTACCGCGTAAACCGCAAATTTATTGGCCACCGGGTGCATCCCCGCGTTGCGCAAAACGCGTCGTGAAATAATAAAAGAAGAAACGGGGCATTATTGCTTTTTATTCCGGCAAAGTACATATATTTTCGAAGCTCGTTCGTGAATAATTTATAATTTACGACCGGCCGCTTTTAACTTCTCCGAGATTGCTTTAACAATTCATATCTCGTCGACGTTGCTTTATCGGTCGTGAAATATTTCATCGACGAAAATGAACGTCTGAGTCTGAGGCTTAAATATTTATCGCGGAGAAGATTGATCGAATGTTTGAACGGTGTTCCTGTCGTTCTCGATCTCTTTCGATGGAGGAGACAAAGAAAATTGATACAAGAAACGATCTGGTTTTTAGAAAACTGGGGGAATCGAAGAAAGTGGGACAAAAGTTACGATATTCGGGCCGGGGGAATTTTTCCCGATCATTTCGGATGATGGCGAACTTTCTCGAACATCAAGATCAGTTCTAGAACACATTGGACCCTGTAATCGTGCTGGAAAAATTTCAATCTTGTCTACAATTCATTGTCGATATTTATTTGCAAGTTAATCAAATCGAGAGCAGTTGAAATCTTTTTATAGGAACACAGCATGAAGGTCTACAGCTCCATAGCAATGACTAGTCTTCAGATTTGTATGGAAATTGCAGATTGCATTAATCTGCAAGCTATTGGAGTTGGTACATTGACATTTATGTCTTTACCTCTCTACAAATCTTACTGTATTACTTCCAGCTCGTTAAAATTGTTGGGAAAAGAAATGTCGATGTAGCGCCTGTGTCTTGCAAATAATGCAGACAATTTTTATTTTGCATAAAAATCTGCAAATCACTCTGTTGAATCCCATACACTTCACATATGCCTGCAAAACTTCCATTAACCGGATAGAAATCGTGGATCCGGGCAAATGCGAATCCTTTATCGTACAATATATGTACATATATCGATGAAGCAACAAACTTTCCGGTTCGTCATTTTGTTTTTGAAGGAACAGAACGAGAGGGAGATGGAGACAAAATGGAATTCGTCGATCGGTCTCTGTTGGGGATCGAATGATCGGTTCGGATCTCTTTCTGTGGAAAAGGTGGCAGCACCATCCGGAAGGTGAAAGTCCTTCGTCGAAGAGGAAGGAGTGGTGGTGCACATATAGAGGGGCGAGAGGGCGCGGCTTGTCCAGACACTCTTTGTCCCGACGACGACGATCACGGCGACGACGACGACGACGATCACCATGTCGCCGAAGTTCCTGTTCCTTCTCGGATCCCTGTTCGTGTTCGCCGGTGAGTACGCTGAAAAATCTCTTCCGTGTTCCCCGCGCAATCCACAACTTTCAAATTTACCGCCGGAAATTCCTGTGTCTCCGGCTCCTCTTCGAAAATCTTCCACTCAAAGTCTCCGATAATATTAGCACATACCATTGATCTCGTATATCTGGTTTCCCACGATTTTTTCCCAATTGAATCACTATTATGTACATTTCTGTATATCGATGAATTATATTTCGTCTCGTTAGTGAAAGTTCTTTAAAAAGCCCGAGAATCTCAGTCAACGAACGAGTTCTCTCTCTCGAAAGAAGCATTCAGGTTTCGATCGGCTGTTTACTGGCGGTGAAAGTTGTTTTCGACGTTCTGGACGTTCCCTCTCGATCGTACGAGATCCCGTGAACCTTCAATTCGCTGTATTACAATTTTATTCTCAAGGATTTACACTTCTATTTTCGTGATTCTTATCGATCTTCTTGTTTTGCCCTCGTGCGAGTCTTTTGATACTTCCACAATATATTCTCCGAGCAATGTAAATGTTTCTAGAGTGTGTTTATACGATGACCGAGGTGACCGAAAAGTGAATAATACGTGTAAAAATGTTAGGCTACTGTTGTAATAATGAGTTGAGAATTTAGAACGTTGAGATGCGCGTGAGCGCTCAGAGAAATTTGGAGACTTCAACGCCAGCGTAAGCGGTGCGCATTGCTGCGGTGTGCTACGGTTTCCTTCCGAACCTTTCCATTTAATTCATCATAAAATCAACGTTGATATATTGCCAAAGCTACAAACAATCGGTTTATGTAACTTTATTTCGTTGGACTCTGAGAAATTCAATTTTAAGGACGGATTTTCTACTTTAATCTGTACTGATACTCTTAAAATTGGTTAATATTATTTAAAAATCATTATTTTCGTATTGCTAAAATGTCGGCATTGTAATAAAGCTGTACACAATATTCTCTCCAAAATTCCTTGACAGACCAAAAAAATTAAAATTCTCCGAAAGGACTTAGAATTCTCGCTCCTGATCTCCACCAAGCAAATGACTCATTTTTCACGCGTAGGATAGCATATTTGGATGTCATTAGAACAAAGTAACGTTTCTGAAAAAGCCGGAGAAGACGGCAACTTGAATTTTTCATTCGAAATTACCGCCGCGCCGCTGACGTGAAAGTTTAACGAAAGACGGCCGAGATCCGGAAGCGGTCGATAACGATCGCGGATCACGATCGAGGGGGATCGAGAAGGGATCGAGAAGCCACGTTCGACGTCTCCTGGAGTCGGCTTTAACCGTAGGACCTACTTTGGAGAACCGCTGTCGCTTCCCTCCCCACCCCCGTCGCTATGTTGCCCTGACATTTCCAAGACTTTCTACTTCTACGGGGGTTCACCGACCCCTGAACGTGTTCGTTCTGTGTCTCTACGATCTCCCTGGATCTCAGCGATCGCGACATTTTCCGCGGTCGATCCCGCCGCGACCAGGGAACATGCCCTTTTTATTCAAATGTCAGAAACGACGCGACGCTACGTTGTCTCCGTGTCCTTTGGCTTCTTCGGCTCGAATGGGGGCTAATCTTTTCGTTGATCTACCGTGGGAAGAGTTTCACGGTGATCCTGGTTCTTCTTCAGATTTTTCTTGATTCTTATGCAGGATTTTCCCTGGAGATTGTTCTGCAGGATCTTGTTCTTCAGTATTTTCGTGAAAAATTT
Source organism: Lasioglossum leucozonium (assembly GCA_028454225.1). NCBI lineage: Eukaryota > Metazoa > Arthropoda > Insecta > Hymenoptera > Halictidae > Lasioglossum > Lasioglossum leucozonium. The sequence continues at coordinate 693,069 of CM052207.1, forward strand.
TTCTGCTGAATTTGTTTTAAGGATTATGTTGAAAATTTTTTTGAAAGATTTTTTTAGAGAATTTTGGCAGAGAATCTTTGTGCATCATTTACGTAGAGAATTTTTTTGACTGAATTGTTTTTTAGGATTCTCGTAGAGAATTTTTCTGGAGAATCTTTCTAGAGAATTTTTGTAGGTACATTTATTTTGCGGACGTTTTTTTTCCATTTTATTAGTACTTCATCAATGGAAACTATTTTGCGTTATCACATCAATGTAGTTTCCACTCAATAAAGTTTGGTTTGATTATTAAACCGGCTCTTTCTCAGTCCCTCCAGCAAAAAAATGAACTTTTTCCTTTTCCTCGCAGAAAGTACAAAGTGGCAACGTGTAGGACTTTTTGCTCGAGAAGCGTAGAAAGGCGTGAAGTATTGTATTGATCGTGTGGTCGCGTTAGAGATTGTGCTCGTAAATCGAGAGTCGTTTATGTAATCGTCGATAGAAAGTATGTAATTGTCGATGGAGGGATGATAATGGCTTTTCTTTTAAAATTGCTCCCCTCTTGGAGCAATCCGATTCAATATACATATGTATGTGTGTATGTATGTAGACTTGATATAGTCGTTGTTATTTAATTCAGGTTGTAGTAACATAATTTTTTTGATTTTCAGGGTCGCTGGTCAGCGCCCAGGATGACGAAGGCGGCGATGGACTCGACGCGAATGCTGAAGAACTGTGTCAGGATCGTCCTGGAGACGAGTACTTCCGGTTGAACGTCGAAGGAGACTGCCGCGATGTTGTGAGGTAAATTTTGCAACATCATTAATTAAAAGGATCGTCTAGTATCACAGGATTTACATATTTCGATCGTCAATTTTACGAAATTATCCAAGATTAAATTAAACTCCGAAGCTGCTCAACACTAAAACTAAAATATAATACTCTGATCATTTTCTTTTACAATTGAAGATTCTAGTGTAAATCAAACAAGTCCATTTTTCAGTACAATTTTACTTATTAAACGCCACAAATTTTTATATATTATTGATTTATTATTATAAAGCACCATGCGTCACTCGTGTTTAGTTGTTAATTGACACAGGAAGTGTAAAACAATGCCCTGGCTATTTTAATACTCATAGTATCAGTTGTTGGAACTAACATTTAAAAGTTCTCGGGTTAAAGGAAGTGAAAGGGTAGACAAAGAGTGACGGCGGGAAATTCGAATCACTCGACGCGGTAAAACGAGTCCAGAAGGACGCAGCGGGGAGAAATATGTCAATAAGTCATCAGAGTTAACGGTATGCAGCCAGGTTGTAGTCAACGAGTCGGTAGAAGGCAAGGCGACGTCAAAGGGGAATTAAAAATGGCAAATTCCTCCGGTTCCCTGGCGATCGAATTCCGCGTTCGAAGGTTCAAGGCGAACCTGATACCGGATACAGGACTACTCGCCTTCCAGCTTATGCAAGTGACGACACATAATGTCCTGACTCATTCGAGCGTGAATTTACGTACCCAAGGACGCGATCAGAATCGTGTCCAGCAAAGTGTTTCCAAAAATATGGACACTGCACAGCCCCCAATAAATATAGACTTATAATTGCCAAACAGTAAAAAAAATAATGTCCATTAAAAATGTTTTCAAAAATATAGATATAATACGACAGCATGCACTCTAATAAAACTACCAAGAATTGATCAAAATAATGTCCACTAAAAATGTTTTAAAAAACATAATCACAATAGCGTAAAACCACCAATAAAATAGCCAAGGGCAGGTCAAAATAATACCCAACAAAAACCGTTTCTAAAAAACATAAGCACAATACAGTAGATTCGTCAACGAAATGACCAACTAATCAAAATAAAATCGAATAAAACCATTAAAATACATTCTGCAAAAAAGTGTCCTTCGCAACAATCACCGTAAAAAAATATTGAAAAAACCAACCACCAAGAGTGGCAAGGTCGTGAAACACTCTAAAAAGCATCGCGAATTCTTGTCGAGCATTGTCGACCGATGAAATCGAACCAAAGGACCGTGAAATTCGCAGATGCGACAAAGCGACCGAGATCGGCGTGACCAGGTTGGCGACGGTGCGTTGTCCGACAGGATTGGCCTTCGACATCGAGAGACAGACCTGCGACTGGAAGACGAACGTGAAGAACTGCGACCAGCTCGAGAGTAAGCAGAACGTTTTTCGAATCCGTTAACTAAACGACGCCCCGTTTTTTCTTTCTGCCCGGATCGAACAGGTGCACCAAGTCTGGACTGAAACAGATCACCTGCCCCAGCGGACTGGCCTTTGACCTGGACAAACAGACCTGCGACTGGAAGGGCAAAGTCACCAACTGTGACAAGCTCGAGAGTAAGTCGAGATGCTGAGACCTGGCTGGACCGGGACAGCAATCTCCGTTTCCGGTGCCGGTTCACCCGAAAACGTGCGTCTTATCCTTGCTTCTGCGACATCTCCGCTCTACCTAATCGTTCAGACCTTTCCGAGAGATTTTATTTGCTCCGGGGAATATTTACAATTTTTTAGTGGCTTTTTTTAGAGGATTCTTTACTTGTAAAAGCTTTGAAAAACGGTTGGAAGGAGATTGCTAATTTTTCTGATGATTCAAAATGTGTCAATCTTCTTTTTCCGAGTTTGTTTTGAATGAATAGCGAATTGGAAATTTTTCATAATTTTTCGAACCGTCTTGTCTATTTTTATCTGGAGTTGATTTTTGTGGTTCGGGGAAGTTCGCAGAGGCACAGCAGAGACGCATTTTTCGGGAAAAAAGCGCAGGTACCTGAACATTTATACTGCATCTTCGTGTCAAGGATGCCGTAGAATGTTGCAGGGGAAACGGAGTAGCCCGGTTCGTTCGTAGACTCGCAACGTAGCACGCACCATTCGTAATTCTACTAACGCACGATTTATCCTCACTTATATCTTGGCTCACCCTTTACTCTTCTCGTCTCCTCGTCTCTCTGCAATCTTTATACGTTTTCATACGTTTGTAGCATGATCAACCATTTCTAGATCGGTACAATCGGATAATTCACTTTCGTAGTATTTTTATTGAATTTCTGAATTTTATTTATCGGTACACTGCCGTTCAACGTTGAATTGAAAGTGTAAATTAATTTCAAAGAATTTGTTTCAACTGTTGAATTAAATACATATATCGGTATGTCGATAATTTGTTCTATGCTCGATACAGTTTTGTCTATAGATTTTGCAATATTCTATTAGTTGTATTTTACTAACTAGAACGTTACGCGACCGTCCTAAAAATGGCCGTCGATCGCGCGAGCGCCAACAGAAAGTGAAAATGTACCGGCAGTTGCGTGCCATAACGTTCGTAATTATTCGAACAGCTCGTACGAGCAGTCCCTCGATTACAGCTTTCTAAATTTCCTAATTAACAAGCTCACTCTCGAAAGATCAACGCGTTTCTTTCATCCTGAATCTTTCGGGAACCTTTGCGAACAGGATGAACGACGCTGAAACTTGTTCCGCCATTTTTAACCGGAAGACGTACTCTGATTCTGTATAATGCTTCGTGAAATCGTATTGAGATTCAGAACCGTCAATTTTAGACAATTTATGTGAACACAACTAATTAGGTTATTAAAAATCAAGTGTTTCAAAATTTTGCGTACATGATGGTTTTTTATTTTTATTTCTAATTATTGAGAATTTCTGCTTCGTACAACTGCCATTTTGTAAAAAATTGTTTTTTCTACATCATTCTAGTTCACAAGATAAAGGAACGACTACTTTATATGTGAGCAAAATTTGAAGAGCATTAACCAAATATCGAGATATCGTGGCAGCCATGTAATTTAAATAATAATAAATTGCATGATAGTTACACGATTGACATAATCTATAATAACCATTTTTTATCTCGTGAATTGTCTAAGAGTGATAGCTCTGAATATTCCTTTAAGCAAAAAATTCGGCGTTCATTAGAAAAATCGAAGGAAAACGGAAGCTTTAGAGTAGTGATTCGATGCTGGCACGTTCGAATAATTGCGAACGGCACCGTGCACGTAAGTGACTTTCGAGAGACGCTGTAATCTCCGGTCCGGCCACTTTCGATTCGCCGGTTTCAAGACTGGTTTCGATTTTGAGCGAAAGTGTGCTCGCGGGCTCGGGCGAGAGACGGGGCGCGGAGACGAGAAGCTCTCGAGCGGTCGCTCTCGAATTATTCTAACCCAGTTTCGAACCCATATTCTCACCGATATATTCGCTCACCCACCTTCTTCCTGCTCCCCTGCTAGCTCGGTGTCCCGTCGACTCACCTTGCTCGACTAACAACCGTGAAAATGTGAACACGCACTATACTCACCGCCTCCGATCCGGTGGAAAACGCTTGCGAGATTTGTTGCTTTGCGTGTCGGCCTCCTTTTCAGACCTCACCGTGTGGGCCACGCCATTTTCTATCCCCCGAAATCGATTTCTGGTTTAAAAAAAAAACGCTTTTCACAGTTAGAAAGAACAGAGCGTCGAGTCTCTGATTTACTCCGGAAATTTTTAATGATTACTGGACTGTGGACCTTTATGCAAAATAAAAATTTCCTAACTCGATTGCAAGAAACAGAAGTGAAATGGAAGCAACCTTTTAATAGTTCCTACAGGTAAAAAATAACAATATTCTTAAAGTAAATCTATTAATTATAGCAGGTCTAATGATAATTTTTATAATTATATTCTACATTCCTAATAACGAAAGAAAGAAGTTCATAAATTGTTCTTGCTTCTTGTAACGGATGTAGAAAATTTTTATTTTGCAGAAAGATCCGCTGATTTTATTGTTGCTGTTGTTAATGCTGTTAGATCGAATTATATGAATTTCACTGCAACTACCACGGAATAAAAATTAACTAAATTCTCCAAATGAGTCAAACAGGACATTCGAAATTCCAAAATAAATATCCCGGTCGATTTTCAATAAGAAAACTCGATTCCCAGCTACTCGCTGAACTGATCGCGAAAAAACCGCAAGGAAACCTCAACCGATCTTTAAAACACGCTCTGTCGCAACCGCCTTGGCAGGCTATCGAATCCGCATTTTATCCGAAACTGTTTTTGTTCGGCGAGAAAACCTCTTACCGTAACCGTTCGGCCATTTTGCACGGGCGTCGGCGAACAAAAGGAAAAGTTCGCGTTAAAAATATTGCCCCACGGTCTGTCTCTCGTAATAGACGCTGGCACGCAACCGCTTTTTAGCTTTACAATAAAATCCGGCTCACACCTGCACATATTATTAAATACGACCACATACATACATACACACACAAAGTTCATACATGCGCGAGCAAACGTATAAAATTCTTTTCTCCTCGCTCCAGGTACGAGGTAGCACGTTCTCGATCGCTGATCTCTATTTTTTCTCTCTTCTTCTTCTCCCCTTCTAGTCATCTCTTTCTCTATCTGTTTCTTCACCGATCACTGTCTCTCTCTCTCTCTCTCTCTCTCTCTCTGTATCTCTCTGTCTCTTTCTGCATCTAGATCGGTTTCGCTTCGACGATCTGGCCTCCTTACACCAGAGCTCCTCGTTATTACAGACTTGAGACTCGCTTTAGCCGCGAGTACCACGGCTATCGATCATTTCTCTCTGCATTCTATCAGCCTCCTTCCACTCCCCTTTCTCTCTCTCTCTCTCTCTCTCTCTCTCTCTCTCTCTCTCTCTCTCTCCCTCTTTTTTCTCTTCATTTCTCTCTATTTCTGTATCTCACTCCAATTTTCATCTCGTCCTCGTAGCCATCATCCAGCTGAGTTCTGCGCGAGGCTTTTCTCATAATTTCTCTCTCTCTCTTTCTTTGTCTTTCTCTCTGTCTCTCTCCCTCTCTCTCTGTCTCTCTCTCTCTCTCTCTCTCTCTCTCTCTCTCTCTTCTCTCACGGTCGAAAAGACTCGTCAGTCGCAGACTCGTCCTCCTAGCAGATTTAATTGCTCCGATTCGCTGTTCCGAGCGGCGACGTACCTTTGAAAAATGCAACAGGAGAGGGAATCGTAATTACAAGGGAAGCTCGTGTAATTGTTGCAGTTCTGTCTTGGTCTTATGTAAATTCGTGGCTCTCGAAATCGTTCTTTTTCTCGAGATCGAGAGCAGTCGTCCTTCTTTTGGAAGCTCTTTTCCTAGAAGAGTAATTCTTTTATGATTTTTGAGGATGTACTTGTTGAAGGTTATTGGTGACTCTAATGTTTTTTGAGGCTGTCTTTTCCTGTAAACTTGAAGCAATTGGTGGCTAGAAATTCACTAGTTTTATGTCGTGCGTCTGAAAAATAGTAACACGTTATGGCTTCGTTAAGAATTGTACATTGTTCTATTTGACACCATTGTGCACGCTGCACAGCCATAAATTCACACTCCACGCATAGTATTAGCGAATTACAACACGAATTTATGAAAACAAAAATATACGCTAATTGCTTTAGTGAATGGTTCGATCAGATAAAGAAGAAATAACGACCGTGTTAAATTCTATTAAAGTTTTCTCACGACAAATTATTATAAATATAGTTTAGCATTTGATAGACTTTAACGAAAATAAGACTAAAATTCCTTTATCCTTCATTATATGTTTCGACTAACGAAAAAAAAATTGTAATACGTTCTTGAAAATCTTATCACACAAATATACAACATAAATTACCATAACAGCAAAGTCAAAATCGAATTAAAAATATACCGAGTATATATGTATTCCAATATTGTTAAAAATGAATTATCTTGTATGATACACCAATTGCATAAACAATCGACCTCTCAGATAGAGAAGCAACCATATCAAAAGCATCCAGAGTCACCAAAAAAATCATTTTTTTGAGAGTCTGAAAATATCGGAGCAGTTGAGTCCCTTTGCGAAAGCGAATTCCAACGCGTTTCTGTTCTAATAAAACAAAAAAAAAATCAAAACGGAAGAGAATCCGTCTCTCCTCAAATCTTCTGCTATCTGTTCTCGCCTTGGTCCGCGGCCATCACTTTCAGAAAAATCGCCTCTAAATGTTTGTCTTTCACGTGTTCTTTACGTGCGAATCGCTGCGAGCCCACGAAAAAACAGCCGAATCACACGCATCTCGACGTCCAGTATAGTTGTTCCTCGCGATGGTTTCTCTGAAGAAAAGAGCTATCTGTTCGAGGCTCGAACGATCTCTCGATGGTTTCCTCGAGGAATCCAAAGGAGAAATCGGTGCCTCTCTCGCGCACGCGCGGGCGCGCGGAAAATATACTTTCGATCGAAAGAGAAACTTTCGTTTCTCGACCCCTTTCGGTGGATCGTTTTGTATCTTCCCGTCGCAAGCTGACAGCCAGCAAAACCAGATCCGTACCCCGAACAGAAAGAAAAACCGAATCGGCGAACAATCGGCCGTGGAAACACAGCCAGTGGCGTAGGAACGACTCGATCACTCGAAATATACAAATGACAGATACCAGCAACTGCCCTGAAAGTTCTTCCCCCGTACGAAAACCTCATTTCCCTTAATTTAAAATCAAAACAATTTATTTAGGGAAACGAGGATTGCAAAATTCTACATATAAAATCAAAGTAATTTACTTAGTGAAATAAATTTTGAAAAATTCGATAGAATTGAAGTAATTTATTTAGTGAAATAAGGATATTTTGCGTATCCTATGAAAATTAAGTACACTAAAAATATAAGCGTAACAATTAATTTTCACTCAAAGTGTTAAGCTGCGTATTTGTCAAATTTTTCTGATTTAAGGAAACGGGTTTGATTCACTGTTTAATTATGTTGAGGAAAAACTTTCTCGGCAATTTATTGACGCTTTCGTGACAGAGATGAAACTGCTACGGATTCTCTTATGGAGTGAGTGTAGGATTGAGGTCTAGGGAATCTTGATCATCGTTGGACAGTCACGAAAGCGTCGAGCTCAAGTCACACGTGTATATAATAATGTTTGCCTGTACATATTAGACGACACAGCCGAATCAACAACGGTGAATCGTGATTCTCTGTAGAAGAGGTAATTAGTTTGACGATTAATACTTGAGATGGCGAGAGGTACCGTATAGCTTTGGACTTGGGTAAACATTAATTCAGCACGTGACGGCTTTAACCCTTTGCGGATCGATCCGCAAATGACGGATCCAACGTGTTGAATCGTTGCGATCGATTTTCTTGGGTCGCGCGTTCCGTGGGAACTCCGCGGAGGGTTAATTGCGTTGCGTTTGAGACGAGCCTCGTAATTGGGATCAAATCCTTTATCTTGCCTCGCGTGTCGATTCAGCATGATTCTCTAAAAAAATATTTCTTAACCCTTGGCACTCGAATGGCGTTTAATAAATTATTAAAAACTTAAGTATGAAGAATTATATCAGTTCCTCCTCTACAAAATGCAGAAACTCGTATAGAATAAAAGTATTCTAAATCGGAAGAAATATTTTGTTTCGTTTTTAACACGTGTTGGATCTTTAAAAATTAATACTTAATTAATAAAAGAGTTGAAGAAGTAATTCCTATTTTAAGTTTAAACTCTGACGTTTCGATTGCACTGATTACTTTGATTTTTGGGGGGTTTTCGGGGGACGATTGTTCGTCAGTCAACATGCAAAAATAGTTCCGAGTGCAAAGGGCTAACTTTGTTCCGAAGAGATACAATTTGACATTTTTAAAGTTCGGTCTTTCTTTGTTTGTTAATTACTGTGCGCCAGTCGCGTGGCTCGTCCTTCGATCAAAGTAGATTGTGGTTCCTGCGCCGCTGAGTAATCTCTGTATATAAATTGGGGGAGAAATGAAAGTAGACCTACGACACCCTGCGGTAAACGTCAAACGGAGAGCAGTAGTAACGATGTGGTTGGTGTATATCGAGGTCGCGGGAACCGGCCCCGCTAACGAGTATTACGTTTGCAGAGCCACGTAAGGTCTTGCCCATCCTGAGGACCGACGAACCGGTCTGCCCCGAGGGAAAATTGTCGTGCGGTAACGGCGAGTGCGTTGAGAAGGAGCTCTTCTGCAACGGTAAACCGGACTGCAAGGACGAATCCGACGAGAATGCCTGCAGTGAGTACCGCTGACGATCGATGCCTTTCCTGATCCCACGTACGCCCATCATTCAGAACATTTCCCAATGATCCAGAAGATTATGCTCCGAGAATTCGTAGGTCTGAAAGTCCTATGATCCAAGGATTTAAAGCTTCGCGAATCTTACAATGCTCAGAGATCTGTGCGCGCAGAAGTCCTATAATCCCAGGATTCCACGGTCCAAAAATTTTATAATCTAAAGGTACAAGGATCCAAAAATCCTACTAATCCAGAGATCGAAATGTCCAGAAATCCTATTATAATCCAAGAACTCAAGGACTCGGAGCTCCAATCTCCCCGTAAGCTCAGAAATCATAGAAACTCTCCGCAATCCCACAGATCCAAAGACTCCGAAGAATTCATGCATCCACAATCCCCAAAAGCTAAACCCCAAATTCCAGGCTAACCGCGTCATCTGCCATTACAGCCGTGGAGACTGATCCTAACCGCGCGCCGGATTGCGACCCAACCCAGTGCGTTCTTCCGGATTGCTATTGTTCCGCGGACGGTACTAGAATTCCTGGGAACATCGAGCCCTCGCAGGTGCCACAGATGATCACGATAACGTTCAACGGCGCCGTGAACGTGGACAACATCGATCTATACGAGGACATCTTCAACGGCCAACGTCAGAACCCGAATGGCTGCCAGATCAGAGGCACCTACTTCGTCTCTCACAAGTATACCAACTACTCCGCTGTGCAAGATCTTCATCGTAAAGGCCACGAGATCTCTGTGTTCTCTTTAACGCACAAAGACGATCCTCAATACTGGACGCAGGGCACTTACGACGACTGGCTGGCTGAAATGGCGGGCGCCAGGTTGATCATCGAGCGTTTCGCTAACATAACCGACGGCTCCATCATTGGAATGAGAGCTCCCTATCTTCGCGTCGGAGGCAACAAGCAATTCGATATGATGGCCGATCAATTCTTCGTCTACGACGCTTCTATTACCGCTTCCCTGGGCCGTGTTCCCATCTGGCCTTACACTCTCTACTTCAGAATGCCGCACAAGTGTAACGGAAACGGCGGAAACTGTCCCTCGAGATCGCACCCGGTCTGGGAGATGGTCATGAACGAGCTGGACAGGAGAGACGATCCTACTTTCGACGAGTCGCTGCCCGGTTGCCATATGGTCGATTCTTGCTCCAATATTCAGACCGGGGAACAGTTCGGCAGGCTCCTCAGGCATAACTTCAACAGGCATTTCAACACTAACCGTGCTCCGCTTGGACTTCACTTCCATGCTTCTTGGCTGAAGAGCAAGAAGGAGTACAGGGAGGAGTTGATCAAGTTCATCGAAGAGATGCTGGCTAGAAGCGACGTGTACTTCGTTACCATGGTCCAGGTGAGTGGCCTTTCTCTGTTAGACTACATCATCTATTTGTTTTCTTGGGTATTGCATTCATGGCAAAAATGGGTGGATGAAATAGAAAACTGTGAAAATTTTTGCGCAATTAATGAACACTAATCTGTTGTCTTCAACTTATTACAATTATTAGAAGAGGGAATACATTTTTACTGCACCTCTGTCTCTCAGAATTGACCAAGACAATTTTTATCTTGCATAAAGATCCGCTGTCTAGTGATCAATTTCGTTGTAAAATGAAGTGTTTCAACGTTATCAACGAAAAATGATCGATGAGGGAGCTATAAGCTAGACAGATGACGAAGAATGAATATAAGCTAGACTCTTAGAATTTCAGTTTGATGGAGACGCGGAGGAGTGCCGAGATCCACAAGATACGCTTGAAATCGGTTTCCGATCGAGGTACCGCGTCTCTAAAACTTATTACGACCGCCTCAGATTATTTCAATTAATCTCTGTCGTTCAATCTCGCAGCATCACCGAGTTTCTCATTCCTGATCCATCAAGCCTAGCGTTGTGGTTTTATTTCGTTTCGCGTCGATTTATTTTCCGCTTTCAATCTGACCGCTTATTCTCTATTTTTCTCCTCTCTCTCTCTCTCCCTCTCTCGTTTTCTCTCCGTCTCATTGTGACAGATTCGATTTGTTTGTAAGCCCTCTCGTCCGGGTTGTAATCCATTAAGACTTCTTCTACAGCTTTTTTGCTTCCGAACGTATTTACTTGTTTCTATTTTTTGCGATACATTGCAATCACTGAACTACAAAATAATTCACGATTGTAAAAATTGTTGTCTATAACATATAAAATGTTCGTCAAAGAAAATGAATATCGAAAGATGAACGAGTTTGATTCGGGTAAAATCATTTCTTGAATTTCTTCGTATGAAATAAAAGTACAGACATAATACTATTGTCACGAGGTTAAAAAATTGTTTAAATTATTAAAAATTATTAATCTATCTTGTTCAAAAGTTTAGTGAAACAAGAATGGTTTCAAGTCTCATTTTCTCAATTATTGATTTCAGTCAATCAAAAATGGAATAAAGACTTTAAAGATTGCGTTAGTAGAACTTTCTAATAAACTAAAAATTGAATGATAGCTTAAAACATAATGATTCAAAAGCATAGTTCAAAGTACCTGTCACTTCCCCGGCGCGGATAAAACAAAGAATTAAAAAATATACATTCTAGTATGAAATTATAGACTTATATTGAACGTTGTCTGACCAACCAACGTCCCATTCTACTTGCAGGTGATCAAGTGGATGCAGAATCCGACAGAGTTGTCAGCCCTCCGGGACTTCCAGGACTGGAAAGAGATCTGCGACGAGAAGGGTCAGCCGTACTGTTCCCTTCCAAATGCGTGTCCCTTGACGACCAGGGAGCTGCCAGGTGAAACCCTTCGCCTGTTCACCTGCATGGAGTGCCCGAACTATTACCCGTGGCTGTTGGACCCGACCGGTGACGGGTTCACCGCGAACAAATGAGCGGGTGCAAACAGCAAATCGGTCGATCGAGACCGCGTCGGATCGAGGATCGCGCGGAGTCGATCCTAAAGACCGAGCAGGATTTTCCATTGGAGAGAAAAGCGGGGAAAACGTTTCGCGACGCACGATGTCTCCTAGCGATGAGATTAAAGCATCCTTTGAGTCGAAATACTGACACGAAATCATTACAAAATTACATAAACGAATACCTGTAATTAGTTCTAAAGGGAAATTTTCATCCCGGAAAATTTTCAATTTCCTTGCAGAGTGTCAAAGCTCGAAGGATGTCTGTAAAAATTGAACCGCAACGCATAGCGACTTAGGTAGAATTTTTTCGGAGACATAAAGAACGAGTTGTAATTTGTGAATTAATATTTCTGGTGAGAGGATTGTGTTTCGCGTCAGGATTTTACAGCAAGCGTTCGCGAAACGTTTCAATCGCCGGTTGCGAACAAAAGGATTCGCCTCTTGAGCGGAAGGAGCGAGTCCTCCGAGAGGACACTCGACTTGTACATAACCACCGTATTACCTTGCCCTCCCTGAGTACCCTCAGCTACCCAGAATCTCACCGGCTCGTCGGTCCTTGCTGGGGATCCATCGTCATCCGGAAGGATCGTCGCTCGAAGGATTCGACGCCGGATTGTCCCTTGGTTACACGTTTTTTTAGCGGTTAAGAGGCGCGCGAGAGGTTAACGTGATTTTTAGAATATTCCTTAAAGTATTTCTGAATAAACGTTTTACGAAAACTTACATCCTGCGGTGTCCTTCCGTCTCCAGTTCACAACAAAAGCTCCTTCTCGGCCCTAAAAAAAGGAAGAACATATTTTCCTTGATAAACAACTCATTGTTCGATCGAACTGTTTATTGATCTAAATAGTGAGTTCTCTTCAATTTTGCTTAGCAAATACTACTTTAGATGAGAGGACATATATTTTAATGCACTGAAGTATCGATTATTCAAATCGCGTTAAATAAATAACAATAAAATGTAGGATTGCTAAAAATGCTAAAATGTAATCTCACTGTTTGAACGATCTTTCTGACTGTTTAAAATTGCAATTAACTTTCAAAAGTAGTAAAATAAAATGAAATATTGGAGTTGAATTGAAGTTAGAGCGATTAGTGCTTACTTAAATTGCAATGTTGAGGATTCTAAGCGGTGTATTGGTCCCGGGAAGCTTCCCATCGATAAACTGTCGTGTCCTGCGCCAGAATCGAAGCATTTTATTATTCGAATCGAGGATACGCTCCGAGTAGCCTTCGAAGTAATCGATAGACGCCAGCCTGCGGATCGTAAAATGTCACTTCAGGCTCGTCCCTGGTTTTATCACATAGCCCGAGGTCTCCTTTCGATTTTGGACGACATTCCTTCTCGGCTACGAGTTCTGATTCAGTAATCGAAATGACAGGGAGCATTCCTTGCGAAAAATTTCTCTTGCCGACTATCGAAAGATTTTTACTTCTTTTGTTGCTTCTAAAAATATGTTTATCGATTAACGATAATATTTCAGTGCTAACATTTTACTTTCTTACAGTATCTCCATTCGTTTCGAACTGGTAATTGTAAGTAAGACAGTAATGTTTGCTCATGATAAATATGTATTATCTATGCACGATATTATCTTCAAAATGAATGATAATTAACTCGACAAGTTGCTTGTTAACACGTGATTTGTTTCGTTATCTTATTTTCTTCCGTTTCTAAAATATAAAAATGATAAATATTATGCGAAGATTTTAGTTTTCAAGAGGCAAGTATTCATCTAGAAAAACTTGAATTTGCAAAATTAGTGAATAATTAACTATCAAACTTGCTCTTTAGCATACAGTTTGTTTGTTTTTTATCATGATGGCGCTCCACGCTATACAAGGAAAGAAGGATTTTTTTTCATACGTTACAGTTTATTGCATTAACAAAATGTACATACTTATGTCCCTATACACAACTCGTCGCACAACTTTGATTTATTAATCGGTGAATCATCCCCTTGGCATGAACTCTCTCTTCCTCTATGGCATTCTTGTTCCTTACGGGAAACTCTCGAAACGACAGAACGCTGTGTACCGTATGAGTGTGTGCTATTTATACGCGACCAGTTCACCTTGATCTGTCTTTAAAAAAAAAGAAACGAAATCCGTCGACCATTTGTAAGGGACACGGATTACGAGAAGTGAAAAGGATAATGGAATAAAAATGGCGGCGGACGCCGAAGAATATACACAAACGTGTCACCGTGTACTAGCTTGGCTAACTATACATGGAAATATTATACAAAGTAAATTATTTAATTTATAAATAAATGCAGCAGCCGAAAGAAGTCTCGCCAAATGTTTCGTGCACGAAGAAACTGCGGCCGTAATACGTTTGTCTTTATCAAAGATAGTGTCCCTAATACGTGGTAAACCATTGAGCTCTAGACATCGATGTATCTAGAAAACGCGGGAAATCAATAAAAGAACGTCTATGTACAATAATGCTTGCCGAAAACGGTGCAATGTTAACTGTTTATCACAGCAGCGTCAGATTCAACGTTATTAAATAACCGAGGGTCCCCAGAGACTCCTTTTAGGAAATTGCAAATAATTCGGTGCATCACTGGAACTGTGCACACACGCGTTTGTATAAGGCCTACTTCCTCCTCTCTACTTCCATTAAGTTTTACGAGCCAGAAAAGGCGTGTGAGTAACTTCGATATTCGGTCTGATATCAAACAATCCTAGAGAAAGTGCTGCTCGTCGTGATCGCGTCGAGAACGTACGTCTTGGGTCATATCCCGAGGTAGCTGCAGAAGATGAATGCGCAGCAGATGCTCAGGATGATCAGGATGATGACGAACCAGAATGGCAGTGTGTCTGAAAGAAAATATATCAACAACTCCTCCTTTATTTTCAGTAAGATTAGATCAAGTAGATCCTCACGTCTAAATGGAATACTGTGTATACAAATCTTGTTGTCCACCGAGATGCTGACAACAGCAGTTTCTGTGTTACTGGTGATCGCTGGGCCATCCAATTTAGTAGGCAAGAACTCTAAACCAGTTACGAACATGCTATGCGCTCCGGGAACGTGTAGAGCTCTCCTCAAGCTAAAGGCCACATAAATGTCCACGCTGCCCGAGAACATTGTTCCGACAGCGACGAATTTCCCATCGTCGGATACTGCCAGTGCGGATAGCGTTTCTTTATATGACGCTGCCTTCACAATGTTCCCAGAATCAATGTCCCACATCTGCAAGAAGCTGATATTCTTCCCAACCACAGCGTTAGACAGCATGAACAGCTGTGTCTTGGACTTGTCTTCCTCCAATTTCCGGAACCGACATCTTTTGTACAAGTACTTCAGGGCATTCGGAGGCGACCATGTCAGTTCCTTATCCTTGCTGCCGGTGGACACATTCCACAAGAAAGCTTTCCCGTCTTTCGCGATGCTAGCAATCAGTGTGCCGTCCGGACTGAAGTCTATATCGTCGATCTCTTTAGTATGCGCGTCTAGATCGTGCAGCTTGTGCAGCTGTGGGAACTTCCACAGTCTTACGTGGCCATCTGTGCCACCGGTAGCCATGAACTTTCCATTTAGGCTTATTCTGACGATCCTCTGCAGGGGCTCCTCCTCGCTGTGAACGTAAAACATGGAAGATAAAAAATTAGCCGAAGAGACAAGTAAATACTTTGCATCGGAAGCATTAATGGCTACCTAAAATCAGTCTGTACACTGTCGGAAGGCTTGACGATCAACTGCAGCTTCTTGGTCTTGATATTAGAGTTATCATCCTTGATTTCCTCTATCCTTTCTCTCGAAGCATTGCTCTCCTCTGCTTTCTCCGTACTCTTCCTATGCCTAAGACCCTGCTTCGCACTATCTGTCTCTTTCACAACTTCTCCATTCTCCATAGTGACCACTTTGGTGTTTACATTGTACAATTGACAGTGGCTCTCCTGACCAGCTGTAATCCAGGTTCTCTTGCCGTCGTTGTGAGCTGTGCAGTTCATCACAACGCTGGGACCTGTCTCGTGTCTAGTTACTTCTTCGGCTACAAACTGAGTTCCATTGTGCGACAACTCGAATATTTCCTACAACATGACGATGCGATAGAACGTGGTACCAATTGGTAAATGTGATTTTTGATTGATTATAAATAAGGTTAGAAGCGGTACTCACAAATCCATTGGCCACACCAGTCTTTGAGGACCCTCCACCTCCACCTACCAGGATGTGTCTGCTGGTCAGCATCTGTAGTGTGTACAAGGGGAAGTTTACCCTGGCCAGCAGGCCACAGTTGTTCCTCCTATGTGGCATGATGTCTGAGTGAACGCCTGTCGAGCCGCAAACCTTCTCTATCTTTGATCGCTGTCGCCCAGACAGGTGTCTGTCGATAGCCGAGGATCGTAACCAGCTAGAAAATTCGAATGCCGTCCAGTTGCTCCATCACGTAACGAGATATCTGTTCCCACCGAACATTGTTCAACGTTCAATGTGCATTCGGGCACGTTTAACCGACGTCGAAACACGATACTCAGGCGAAACAGACGACAAAACAGCGATGAACACGTATTCAATCTCAGGACCGTTGCAGTTCCTCGCCGTTAGGTGGCAGTGAGATAGTTTTCTAGTTCAATTGTGGTCGTGCGGGTTTGTCACAGCGAGATCAGAGAGTATATGTAGATATATGAGAGTGCTCACGCCCGAGGTTTCGCTGTACCCGGGATAGTGCTGCCTCCTGTCTAATTTTTAGACCGGATCAGACCCCACGTTATCTTTAGCCTGGATCAAAATCTACATCATCTCTAGCCTAGATCAGACTCTACATCATCCTCAGCCTGGATCAGAACCTACATCCTCTTTGGCCGGGATCAGAACGTGCAGTCACGTACAGTTTAATTGCACTCTCATACAATACAATATACACACTGTATACTCTCTAATTGGGTAATTAGTGTACTCCTATACCCCGTCTGTGGTACTAATCTTAAGTCGGTGTACAGACTTAATTGACTTAAAACTTGAGCATTTCACTACTGATGGCGCAACAAGTCTGTTTGCCCATTTATTCTCTTCCGACATATAAAATCGAATATGAACATAAATGGTTGCTATTAATAGCAGCTACCGTATAAACTCGTCACAGAGGATTTAAAAATGACATAATAAATCGATATAGAGAATTTACTTTCATTTAAAATTAAATACCGTGGGGTTGCAGCGACTTCAAGAAGACCGCAAACGGCAAGATGGCTGGTGCCATAGTGCGTTGTTTTCAGGTCCCAAGGAGACAATTAGGTGAGTTTTGACGTTACCGTTTTGTTTTTGCAATAAAAGAGTTTTTCGAGCTAAAGGAAACAATTGGGAACCCATTGTTCATTAATTTTCTACTTTCTTTTACCGATCAGTAGAGTCTTCGACATTTTGCGTCTCCGTTTGCGACAAGGTTATGTAATTAAAGGGATTTCGTTAATGTTCCAGGTCTCCTTGGATCATCTTTGGCCCATCAGCAGCAGAGAACGCTTGCTGATGCCGCACCGGAAGGGAAGGTAAGGTTTCTTTCATTTCCACGCTTAACTTTGAGATTGCACAATGTCTTGACATAGTTTTGGAGACCATACTCTTTCTTCCATTTGTAGAAGAGAGGTGGACCCCTGGCCGACCAGGACCGTATTTTCACAAATTTGTACGGCAGGCACGAATGGAGGTTGAAGGGTGCCATGAAAAGAGGAGATTGGTACAAAACGAAGGAGATTTTAAATAAGGGTGCAGATTGGATCATCAACGAGATCAAGGTCTCTGGATTGAGAGGTCGAGGAGGTGCCGGTTTCCCGTCTGGCATGAAATGGTCATTCATGAACAAGCCATCGGATGGAAGGCCAAAGTATCTGGTAGTTAACGGAGACGAAGGAGAGCCTGGCACGTGCAAGGATCGCGAGATCCTCCGCCATGACCCACACAAACTGGTGGAGGGTTGTTTGATCGCTGGTCGTGCAATGGGAGCCTGTGCAGCTTATATTTACATCCGTGGTGAATTCTACAATGAGGCATCCAACATGCAAGTGGCCATTGCGGAAGCCTACCAAGCTGGACTCATTGGCAAGGATGCCTGTGGCTCTGGCTACAATTTCGACATTTATGTTCAGCGTGGAGCTGGTGCCTATATCTGTGGAGAGGAGACAGCTCTGATAGAGTCTATTGAAGGAAAGCAAGGAAAGCCCAGGCTAAAACCACCATTCCCAGCAGATGTCGGCTTGTTTGGCTGTCCTACAACCGTCACCAACGTCGAGACTGTAGCCGTGGCTCCTGTAGGTATTCTACATTGTTTTGAGACAATTGCCTATAGGGACGTGGCATCTCTAAAATTAATATTTCTTTTTATAGACCATTTGCCGACGAGGGGGAGCGTGGTTTGCGTCATTCGGCAGAGTGCGTAACCACGGTACGAAATTGTTTAATATATCCGGCCACGTGAACAACCCGTGCACCGTGGAAGAAGAAATGTCCATTCCTTTGAAAGAACTGATCGAGAGGCACGCCGGCGGAGTGATCGGCGGATGGGATAACCTGATGGGAGTGATTCCCGGAGGCTCGTCCACCCCCGTCATTCCCAAAAGGTACTACACTTTCATCTGTTTCATTATAATTTAAACTAAAAGTGCTGTTGCTTCTGAAAGAATTCATTAGGAAACCCTCTGATAAAATTCATTAGGAAAGACATCGCTGATAGATAAAGTGTTCAGCTATCGTAATAATGTTGCAGCGTCTGCGACACAGTATTACTGGACTTCGATGACCTCGTGAGAGCGCAGAGCTCGTTCGGCACAGCAGCCGTGATCGTGATGAACAAACAGACGGACATGATCAAGGCCATCACGCGACTCCTCAGCTTCTATAAGCACGAGTCCTGCGGACAGTGCACTCCGTGCCGCGAGGGTATCACCTGGATGTTCAAGATTCTGCAGAGGTACTTTCCGACCTTGATCTGAACCTTCCGAGTAGCGGTAACGTTTCAATTAATTTTCAGATTCGTCGAAGGAAAGGCTGAAGAGCACGAGATAGACATGTTGTGGGAGTTGACCAAGCAGATCGAGCTGCACACAATCTGCGCTTTAGCTGATGGTGCCGCGTGGCCGGTGCAGGGTCTGATCAGGCATTTCCGGCCAGAAATCGAGGCGCGAATTAGGGAGCGCAAACAGGGCGCCGCCGCTAACTGAATACAAAGGTAGTGACTAGCTAAAGCCGAATTTTCCACGGTTTATTACGCGATTAAGCCAGCGAAAGGAAGAAAGTGCGAACTGTATGAAACCTGTTGTAAAATTTTGTATTTATTTTCAGTGTACATAGCGAATCTATGCGCGGTGTAGTCACATTTCCTATGTATTTACGCCGGACCCTGATTAAACCTTGGCGGTTCGGTGAATAAAACACATGGAAAAACTCCTCGTTCTTTTCCTGGGGTGACTCTTGATCCTTTGCGTTGTTCAATTTTGGCTGTGGGACCCCAGGTGCCATTATTTTTTTAATCCTGTCACGTGTAGATCGCCAGGGAATGAAAATTTGGAGCAACGAGGGTACCGAACGATACTTTGTGTTTATTCGTCCATTATACAAGAAAAAATTCTCTAGCTCTAACGTTCCGCTGACTACGGTACAGATAATAATGTCGCTCGGATACGGTACAATGTGCGTATACAATATATATATATATCGTATACAATACAAATATATATATGTATATACATACAAAAGCGCTCGCTCGATTTACAGACCGACGAATTCTCTCTCTCTCTCTCTCTCTCTCTTTCGTACTCTCGTTCTTCAGCAGCCGTTCAAATCGGGACTGTCTTTTTAAAGGATATCGTTCCTTTTCTGTATTTTCTCTGTTTTTTCTCTCTCCTTGTTTACATTGTATATATATTTTTGTTTTGTCTCTCGCTCTCTCTTTCCTCATTTTTTCTCTCTCTCACACGCACGTTCTCTCGCCGTTCTTTTTTTGTCAATGTCAAGTTACGTTACTTAAATAAAATTAAGCTAGCCATTACATTCGGAATAACTCTCGACAAAGATTATCCCGGGTGAGTTAGTAAGCGCACACACTGTCTTTTATGATAGGTCCATTGTTACGTTATCTCCCACGTTTTCTGTCTACCTCTATCTACCTAAAAATCTCTGTCCACTTGCCTATGGTCGCGTCTCGCTCTCGAAGGACCGCGAGTGGCGGCGAGAGACTGTCAAATTGACAGTGTCAATACTCCTCCGGTGTCTGGCAATGTTCATTGACTTTTCTTGGGTCTAGGAATTATTCTATTTTATTTCATACTAGTCCAAAGGTTCGTTGAATAGGTATACAAAGCTCTTTCTTTATAAAACGATAGGTTTGTTGTTCCCTTCACGCCGGCACAGTTATCTATAGCTCTCTTCTTCAACCGCTATATTCTCGCTTATTTGTAGACTGCGGATCTTTATGCGAAATAATAATTTTCAATAATAGGATACTGGAACAAAGAAAAATGTGTTTCTTTCTTTAATAATTTTGATAAATTTATCTTCCTCAATCTTGTCATAAATGCATAAGATCTACAATCTACTACATTCGTTAATTATCCGACCGAATCGCTTATAAAACGGCGAATTATCCATGAAAATTAACACGTTAACTACCACCGTCACGGTTACGTGACATTCACAACATTTGCTTAACGATGGCCACATTAAGTTGGTATATTTTGATATTTAAACATACAAGCACACAGCATAGTATTTAGAGAATCACTCACTTCCTGCTGCGAAAAATTGTTTAATTTTAAATTTTCTAATTTTGAAAACATTTTAACAAGAAAGATCAGCAGCGTAACAACTGCTGGCAGTGAACGTGTTAAGAAACGCTTGTCGGAGGTGGACGCTGGGACACAAACGATCGGGGGCCAGATTACAATCTAGGTTCAGTAATGTGTAGCCTCTTCCGGCTTCTAATTTTTTTTTTTTTAATTTGTCTCTGAACCTTAGGGTTTAGTGGAGCACAGTTTAAAGATCATCGCTGTGAAATCTGGGCGATTCTGTTGACCTTGACGATCCATAGATCAGATCCCCGTCGCCTCTCGCGGATCCCTAACTTCGTGTAGCCCCGCTAGAGCAGACGCGCGTGTCTCGTAGCAAAATAATGTACGACGTTAAATCTTGTTATCTCACATGGTTCGATTGTACTTGTCGCAAGTCCTCGATCGGACGCGTTGTAACAAGGTACATACACGATATGATTGAAATGAAGCTCGCTCTCCCTCTCTCTCTCTCTCTCTCTCTCTCTCTCTCTCTCTCTCTTTCTCACTCTCTCACATTCTCTCTCTCTCTTTTTCTCTCTCGCCGGACGCTCGCGTTCTTTGGCATGATCTGGTTGGCTATCCTCTGGCAAGATCACGCTCGCAATCGTGTTTTTTTTTTATTTCGAAGACCCATGCCGCTGGACCTGCGCCACTATTTAGTATCCTGTATATGTATATAGATACATATATATATACATAATTATTATATATGTATATGTACGTATAATCAACCATAAAAATAGACGCGATTCTATTGAAGTTTCCTACGTCAGCCCCTTTGCCTGCGCGGCTCACGAGGATGATCGCTGAACGCCAGTCATTGACGATTCTCACCTCTTTTTTTAATCATTCTCCGCTCGCATAAGTCACGAGGTCCTTCGAGGATAGACCGGGACAGACTCCATCGTTCTTTCTCTCAATCTACACCCCCGATTATGCGTTTTCCTCCTGCTTGTTTGATTTATGTTCTTGTACTTGTCGCTAGACTGCGGATTATTGTGCAAAATACATATGTTTTACCTAAATGTCAACAATTTGAAATGAAATAGAAATGTTCTCGATACGTAGAACATAATTTTCCACAATTCTTTTGTTTTTTTCATCGTTTTGTGTTTTCCCTACTCATTTTTGTATTAAATGCGCAAAATCTGCGGTCTATTAATCACTTTACCTATCGCAAACTCATCTGATAAGCCTTTAAAAGGTCTTCAACGATTTTGTTTCAACAGAATATTATTGATCATAACACTCAGGACAATTTGTTTGTCGAATTTGCTGAAAGAAATCCGTCTCTGGATCATCAATTACGAAATAGTACTGCATGATAATCTCCGGTAGGCAATCTGTTACTTGTGTATCGTGTTTGTGTCCGGTCTACTACGCAGCTGTTCAGACGAACTCGTTTAACCCTCCGACTACTGAAACGTGGAGTTCTGTACCGGAGTCACTTTGACTCACACCGATACTTCACTTATACATACTCGAGGTCCTCCTCACTCTAGCTTGACGCGAAAGCCGCGACTCCAGCACAGTAGACGGAGGGTTAATGAACAGGATCACGCGCGACTCGCAAGATTCTAGGCGAAATAGCGAGCAGCTGCGCCATTTTGGTATCGGCCGAATCGGTGGAAAAGCGGGCGGCAACTGATTTCCTTTTTGTACCTTCCAACATCGAGTCAATCTATAATGCTTCTCTACAGTTTATGCAAAGATCCAACAACCTTTTCTTGTACTGGTAAAATTTCTGCCCATATCTTGTTGATATTAAAGTTAAAATCACGAAGCCGACTGACTCGACGCGTATACAAAAATGTAGGAAATTATTGGGTTGGTCGAAAGATCCGAAGAAACAAGTTGCTTCGATGAATCAAACTTTGAGGGATTTGAATGTTGTCCATTTTATTCGAAAATATTCCGTGGTGTTTTTATTTTCAGTACATAACATCGTCTCTAGACTGCGGATCGACGAACAGGAAATTAGAGATTTCCAGACTCTTCCAGACATTTCCACTGAACAAACTAATATAACGTATTATATTCATACTTTCACGGAAACAAAATCCGCAGTCTAATCATCACTATACCAAAAACCAGAAGAAAGCAAGTCATCGTGGCCAACCTAATAATTACAAACTCAATCAAAACCGTCATCATTAATTGTCAGCCTGAACTCCTACTCACGACCAAAAATAAGAAAAAAAACAGACTAAAAATACTGCATCTAACAAAAACCATCTACCAACCAACCCTCTCGCATCCGCGAACAAAGCGAATCCAAGACACCAAAAGAATGGAATGGGTAAAAATTTGCTCTCGAGATGCGAAAGTGTCGAAGAACATCAATTCCAGTCTATGGACCAAGATACCTAACCCAGACACTGATCCTAATCGAGGATCCTAATCAATGATCCTATACTACAAGGTGTTCCTGTATATTAGAACCCAATCCCATGGTCGCGATCTTCGAATGCTACACGGGACCCCCTGGTCCCGTCATAAATCAAGAAACCGACCGATACGGATATCCATTCGGGACATAGTAACATCAATCTTCTCTCGATGGCAGTGACTTCTGGGCCGACCCACCTCCGTAGAACCCGTAAGATCGTTCCATCACGATCGATGGCGCGATCTATCAGCGAATCACTCCGATTCAGATCGATATCACGCTATTTCGTCAGCCTGACCTTGTGTCCTAATTAGGTGTCGCGCGGCAACGAGGTATACGTTGTACATTGAACTTTGGTTCTTCGAAATTAATTTTTTTTTACATTTTCAATGTTTAACACGAGTCCAAGATGATCACTAGACTGCGGACTTTATGGATTTATGGGAAAAACGAGTAGGTGCAATTTAAAGCCATAGATAGATTGACAAATTTGAAAGCTTAATGTAGTAGCTGCAGCTTATGAACATTATTAATAGACTGCTGATCTTTATGCATTAATAGTATGTACACATTTTTAAACTACAAGAAAACGAGTATAGACACAAACATTAATGACGTCTCTACACAATTTTTTGATAAATTCAACTTGTTTCTCATTCTGGATTTTATAAGATCAGCCATAGAATTTAAACTTTGCATAAAGATCCGCCGTCTAGCGATCACTTTCGTTCAAGTATGACGAATGGAGTATAACTGGCGAGAAAAATCGCAAAACGCAATGCCACCGTTACAAAATAGTAACAGCGTAAAATCAACGATTTTCTTTTATCCACGGTCAGTTCGTCAGGAATCACCTAAGTCTATGAAACCGCGACGAAGCTCGTTAAAAGCGAGCATCTGCGGCAGCAGGCGACAGCTAATCAAAACGCAGTCGAGTCTCGGAGATACCCGGCTCGTCCGTGGCCAGCGTCCAGGTAAAATCGCGAGTCCAGCGACCCGGTCGCGGGGGTTTGTGGGTACGTGTACGATGGTCGAGATCGCTCGCTGGCGGATGGAAGGCACGGGGTAAGGATATCAAAAAGGGGTACGAAGGGTGATGACAACAGCTCGTTCGCTCGACGGTGGTGTTCCCCGAGACTTCTGCGACTATCGGTCCTCCTCGGCCCAATCGCTGGCTGCCCAGGCGGGTAAAGGTGTCTCGTACTCCCAGCCGGGTCCGCAGTAGCGCCACGCGTGCAGATACATCACCAGGTCGGAGGGCTTCGGGTCCCTGTACTTCACTTTGCACTCGTAGCAGTGCGGGTCTACGGTCATCTTGTCGTTCGCGAAGCTGGAGTCTGGCGGCTCGGAGCCTGTCTGGGTGCCGACCGTTACCTTCAGGGACTGTTCCTGCTGCTGTTGCTGCTCCTCTTCGCCGAGTCCAGGCGTGGAAGAAGGAGATCCATCCTTCTCGTTCCCAAGGACTCGGTCCTCCATGTCTAACTTTGGCTTGAACAGACTCATCTCCGAGTCTCCGTCCATACCCAGCCAGTTCTCAGCGTTGTGGATGCTGATCAGGTCCCGAACCAGTTCCTCGTCCGTTTTCTCGATGTTACCACCCTTGCCTTTTTGAGGACCGAACACCACGTGGTTGTACAGAGGGTCGTTCACCACAGGGTAGCCCAGGTACTGCAGGTGCACGCGAATCTGGTGCATCCGACCTGTCTGAGGCTTGCACAACACCACCGAGGACTTCCCGTTGTAGCTCAGACGCTTGAAACGAGTGATGCAGTCCTTCCCCTTCTCCGACACCTTGCACACACCGATCTTGTACGAGACCACCTCGATCGGCTCCGAGCACACCACCTCTTCCTCCGGGAACTCGCCCTCTACTCGACACACGTACTGCTTGTGCACCTGGAATGGCGATCGCGGAGTTAGTATTATATCGAGAACGCGAGCAGGTTTCCATACATGATCGTTGTAACACGCGTGTTACGTAACACACACACACCTGTCGATTTCTTATTTGTTGCTCCATCTGTCTCGCCTTCTTCGGCGTCCTACCGAAAAGGAGAATTCCGCTGGTTAGTCTGTCCAACCTGTGGATCGTCCTCAGGTTCTTCAGGTTGTATTCTTTTGCCAAGATGAAGACCACGGTATTGTGTCGATACCGTCCGCACGGGTGCACCTGCAATCCCAAAACAAACATATTATTCAATGTGATTCGATTCGAACGACAATAACGATTACGCGGATCTTCATGCAAAAGAAAACTTTGTCACGGCGATTGCTAACTAAACGGAATATATCTGTTCCAGTTTTAAATATGAAACTTCAAAAATTGAATTTTGTCCATGAGAAACGCGCGCATGTGCGTTCGAAAGCTCCGCATCACCCTGAGGAATCCGAAGTGGAGCCATCAATGGAAACGATCCCGATGTACGATATCCCGGTGGACGAACGCCGTTAAAAGCCGCGATAAAAGCTCCGGTGCATCAAACGGTAGCGAAGCGTTCGATCGGCCGTTCGCCGGGGCGGCTTTTTAAATTAAAAGGCACGTGGGCGGTCGTTTTCTCGGTTGCAGGTGCCCGGGGGCAGTTTCCATCGGGCCATTAGAATATTAGCTGGCACGCGTTGGCACCCGTTGGATCGCATTGCATCGCGTTCGGAACGAAAGCTTTACAGGGAACCGCGTGACGAGACCGGAACACGTGTACATACGCGCACACACGTGCATAGGCGTCACGTGCAAACACGGCTCCGAGAGAGAAAACCGACCATCTGGATCCATTTCTAGCCGATGGTGGTGATGCGATTCGGGACATTTGCGAGGGTGTGCCACCGAGGGAAATAAAAACAGGTGATATCGACTCGACAAAGGAGGAAACGATTCGGGACGGCCGCAGCCGTTTGCGGGTCCGATGTTTGCGCAACCAAGCTGTGCCCTGCATCCTGCTTGTGTCCCCCACTGTCCTGTGGACACAGCGACCGGCTGATCCGGAACAGTCAGCCCCGAAAAATACGACGACCACTCCATCCCTCTGCCCCTGGGTGGCCGAGGAATGGGCTTTCGATAATTGTTTTCGCCACCCGACACTGTCACAGGAAATTTAACGCGTTGTTTCCACGCACAGAATACCACCACGGTATTATTTTCTATTAGGTTGCCAACTAAATTCGCGACCTTCCGTTTTCTGTCTAATTCTCTTGTTTATAAGTAGAAAAGATTAGGTCCGGGTTAGATCTTGGATTACACGCACTAGAATTTAAAGTTTTAAATTTTAAAATTAAAGTTTTAAAGTTTTAAAAGTTGAAAATTTTTGGTCCCCTGAGCGAAAGTTTAACTGAAAGTAAACTTTCTCTATTCTATAAAATACTGTTTTCCAACAGTAACATCTATAGAAGCTACTTTTTTAGAATCATTTTCAGTCCCTCGAACATCAAATGACCTCGACCAACAGCTCGATACTACTCCTCAACTTGATTTCAACTCTTGCCCATCCTCGCAAACCATTTCCACCCGAAAAAAATCCCACCACCACCTAATTTCCCAACCCCTTCCAACTAAATCCCATAAATCAGACACTTTGGACATCTCGAACGCGAATATCAGCGGGGACGAACGAATTCCGGGTTTAATCGGCCCATAAAAAAAGGAGTAGAGCCCTCGTCGTCGGATATGAGTATGCTCGTGGCTGTTCCAGGGTCGTCGAGATCCTCGGCTCGCAATAAAGCGACCGGAGGACTTGTTCGAACATCTCGAAGGTCCTTGGGCCAACGTCGATGGTCTGTCGGTGCCGGGGAACTATTTAAGGCGTGAATGGCGAATAAACGGGGATAATAAACAGGAAGTAGCGGCCCGTAAAGACCCGTTGACAGCCGGCCGACAGCGAGAGCTACTCCATTCCCCGGATAATCCTGTCTACGTCCACTCGAACGCCCCGTTTCCTCTTCTATGCATGCTTGACCTAATCAGTGACATGCTCGCGGACGTATCTCGCTGTGGTCGGCACACTCCTCTTCCGGGTCAAACTATTTTTTTATTACGATAACAGGCTTCCCAGGCTGGACTTAATTTTTTAAGGCGATTCCCGACCACTCTGTTGCTGCACGCGCGATTTTATTCGAGTGCGACGAGCTCGATGATCGAAAAATACGTGATCCCCTTAGTTAATAATGTCCAGATAGACGCGTAAAGAGTTTTTGGGCTCATGGGGAACGCCATGGGGGATGGTATGCAATTTTAGGAATGGTACACTATTTTTTTTTTGCTGCTTCCAGCTTTCAGAACATCGGAAAAATTCTGGATATTTATCAAAGTCTCTACTTTAACACTAGGACTACCACACCAGTCAAAATGACTGGTTTTACAATTTCTTTTTAAAATTCTTACCTACTTCATGTTACATTTTTTTCCGCAATTACGTGGATGACTTTTGCAGCGATAACTAAACGTGTGATCAAGAATCAGAATCAAAATAATTTTGTATCATGGCTACTTATACCAATACCAGTCATTTTGACTGTCCAAAACAAAGTGGAAAAGTATTCTATATACTGTTTACCGAACCCGAAATCGTTTATTAGATATTTAGATAGATTTATCGATGTTTTATTATGACATTTTATCGCATGCAACGTCTTAATCTGCTTAAACATAAAAATAGCCGCGATGTAACGTAACATAGTCATCGATGTTGCTTTAAGCGGTCATTTTGTATACCATAGTCGTTGAAATAGGACCCAATTCTTTTTTATTGTATAATGTAGGAAAATTCGTAAAATTCGACCAAACTCGCGCGATGACTGTTTTTCGACAGTTGATAACGAGTCGCTGTCGAGGCAAGACGCGTTGTAAAAACAGATAAATCTCTAATTGACATTAAATCCTCTCTACAATAAAGATATTTTACAAATTCTGAAAATGGCAAAACGAGCAGTAGTAATTATAATTCCATGATATGGAACTCCTCTTGTAAGATAGTAATTAATCAGTAAATATAAAAATATACTATTATTACTAGACAACGGATTTTATGCATACATGTCAAAAATAGGTAGGTGTAATTTAAAACAGTAAAAAACAATATAAGTATTTGAAAATATTATCATATTATTTTCAACCTAATAAACAGATTAAGAAAAATAATAAGTAGAAATTTCACTTGAGTTTGGTGGAATTTAAATAGAAAATTTTTATTTTGCATAAAGATCCACTGTCTAATTATTACATATTTTTTAAAGGCCGGTCATTTTGACTGGTTTTGGTAGAAACGAAGAAGCTACGTCTTAAGTGTTGGTACTTCTAGTGTTAATACTGTTATCAGTAAGAAATTAAAATTTTACAGATTCAATTTGAAGAAATGAGGGTCCTCCTCCATTTCCTGTGAAAGTATTCAAAAGTGAAATTTTCGCCTAGACTTAAACGTCTCGGTATGCTCACACGTAGGGTTAATAAGAGCGAAACTTTTCAATTTAAAAATTCTCGTAAAATGTGACTAAAGAATTGTTCGAAATTTCATCTCCACTCCAAATAACTTTAACCCTTATGTCAATAACCGGCCACTTGGCTATGTTTCATAAAAATTTTTTATGTTCCCGTGAAAATTTCGTCATGGACGCGTGTATCTGCTCTGCTTGAATATTTTGAAATAGGAATATACTTTCAGACTTCTTTTTTTGTATTGCATTCGGGGAATTATTCCGTCAAAGTCCACAAATCAGAATCTTAAAAACCAGGATATCCGGGTATCCACCTATAGAAACATAAGGTTATGAACGAATGAACCAAATTTACAATACGATATCATTACAGAGTAATTTAATAGACAAAAATAAATATTTATATTTAAAGAACCTTAATTATTTATTTTTAGACGCATTCTTTACATTTTGTTACAGTTACCGAATGCTCAACGCAGACTGGTTTGTTGCGCACGGTGCAGGATTTTCTAGATCTTCTGTGTCTTTTTTACTGCTGCTCTATAGCATAAGTGGCATGAGCCTGTTATAATCTTTCTTCCGGAATTGTCTATAGCATACGAAGTCTTCGGCTAATTCGGCTAGTATACCGGTTAAGAACTCTATCGACAGCAATTTTTATGGTACAATGTCTCATACTTTGCACGTTTTGAAGCCAACGTTCAATAACGGGTGTAGTGAGTTCTGTAGCCAATTGTAGCAAAAATAATCTACGCCGATTGGTTCTCTTTGGCAGTATTTAATTGTTTGCATAATAAACTATATATGTAGCAAGCTGGAGATATAAAATAACGAATCGCGACCAAGTACGGTGTACCATTAAAGGCCCATTTATACATTATGTGGCAGGGTCTTTCTGGACAAACCGTGGCCTTAAAAACTTGGTTCTAAGTAGTAACGTAAAGTGTTTATTTAAAAAACAAACCGGAGGTAGATATCCAGCTATGTCGGTTATTGACGACTGTAGTGAATTTTGGTTATACAGGGTGTCCTAGACCACCCGTCCACCCCTATTAAAATTGTGGAGAGTGATTTTTATTGAAAACTAAAGAAATTTTAGTAACTAATTCGACTACGCTCTATCGAATGGTGGTAGTTTCAATTTGCAGGACTAACCGGAAATAGGATTTTCAGACCGGAAGTCGTATTTTTTTAACGGGACCTGGTATTTTTTATTGCATATTCCGATGGTACGCAAAAAAATATAAAAGTTTTGACTCAGACGTTTTTCTGTTAAGTTGTTTATTAAATTATTTAAGAGAAGGTATTGTTCTTTACTGTTTGTCCTCTAACTTGTGAAAATTCATTATTGAAAATTACATCTTTAATTTGAAAAATGTGAATTCATACATTGGAGTTCATTTTCCGTCCAATGGAGGCATTTTCGAGAAAATAAAAAGATTATAGAGATTATAGAGAAAATATGCAATAAAAAGCACCAGATCCCATAAAAAAAATACGACTTCCGGTCTGAAAATTCTATTTCCTGGTTAATCCTGGAAATTGCAACTACCACCATTCGATATAGCGTACTCGTATTAGTTACTATTTCTTTAGTTTTCAATCAAAATCACTCTCCACCATTTTAATAGGGGTGGACGGATGGTCTAGGACGTCTAGGACACCCTGTATGTAGACGTAAGAGTTAATAAACCAAGAGTCCCATAGAAATGCAATTTTGCCTTGACAGATTCTTGCACCCCATAAACTCCCTGATTTTACAACCTGGAGTCCCGATAATTAGCTCCGACGATCCCCGTGCGATTTAAAAAGCAGAAAAATGTCCAGCCGGCCTACCCGTATTAGATTTCGCACGCAATTTCGCTTCACATTGAATTTCCCGGGAGCCAATAACGAGAAAATTGCGCCGATATATCCCTACGAGCACGCGTGCGTTTGAACGGCATTCTACGGTATAATAACGACAATAATAATAACAGCAACGGTCTTTAGCAGGGACAACGGAGCGAAATGTTTGGAATGGAAAGAGCTTAAAGAACAGCAAAACGAGGTCAAAGAAAATTCACGATACGTCACGGTAGACGTGAAAAGTGGCAGGAAAAAGGAGGATAAATTAATTGGCAACTAAATGAGGGAAAATGAAATACCGGAGACGATGTCGTGTGCGAGGATGAGCTTCACGGAGTAAGCGCTGTTATTAAACCGAACGCGGATATAATTCTATAAAGCAGAAAAAGAAGCTCAGAGGAGAAAAGGGACAGAGTGAAAATATTAAAATGATTTTAATTTTGTGAATTTGAAATGAATACGCTTATAGTGGAATACAATAAACAAATACATTCTTGAACAGCGGTGAGCAGAATTAACTCTTTATTCGGTTGTAAATTGGTTGATCGATGTCCGCACTTTTTTCTAACACCCTGTTTAACCTTCACTCTGCGTATAGAGGTGTAACCACACGCCAGACTAATAAAACCATACATGAAAAGTTGCCGAATAAAAAATTTCCAAAAGAAATGATTAAATTTATTATTTTTATTTATAGAGAAGTTTTATACATTCAAATATTCAGAAATAGTTTTTTCTTCACATTTTTCACTGGAAACATGCAGGGAATGTGATTGCACCCTAGTACGGGGTGGCTAACATTAGGATATATGTATGTACACAGAGTGGAGGTTATACAAATAAAATATTTTAACTATCAGCAATGTTTGCATTGCTTAAATTTCACTGATAACGGAGTATGCAACTGCATCAAAATGTGCGAATTTAACCATCAAAACTTTTAAATGGATTTATCAGATTTTCAGTTAGGTACCTTTGCTGTTTGTTGTAATATTTGCCCAATATTGATCAAATCATGATTATGATTGAGCGAACTTCAATTTCACAGCTTATTCGAAAGCAAACGAATAAATTGCCGTAATAAATTGTCCCTTTGAGTGAAGTTTTCAAATATTGTGTGAAAGTGTATACACGCGTAAATCCACAATTCAATCATACATTTTGCAATGGGATCAAGCGGACCGAGTATTCCAGAAATTTTAAATAACAATTACAGAGAAACGAGAATTTCCGTGAACACGAATAAAGTCATCGAGTGATTCCTACGTCGAGAAATAGCGGCCCGGCCGGCCATTGTTGCTCCTAGCAATTAAATGATCGTTCGAGCAGTCGCGAGGATGTTTTTACAACGATTAACCGAAACGGCTGAATGGTAATTAAGCATCGTACAATGTTTCGCGGCAGTTTCTCTTTGGCCGTTGGTGTGTGGACGCGACGCGACTCGTAAATTAACCGAAGAACGCGTAACAAAAAGCCCCGGGTCCCGTCGAACGCGTTTCGAGTCATTAAAAAATAATTAATCCCTTTTCCTTGTCCGCGTCCTGTTACATTCGCACGTAACAGCTATGCCGCGGCGGAACGAAGACGGATTGCTATTATTGTTGTCGTTGTCGTTGCTGTTCGCGAGCGAATTTCCGTCCAAAGTTTTCCTGCCGGATACAGGCTGAGTGTAGTTTGTTAATTATCGTTGGAGAGCGGGAAATTAATTTTTGTTAGCCCTCGATCGTGTGGATTTGGGGCAGTCGTGACGGGTGCCTAGTCTATTATATTCAAAATTATATTTTAGACTAGTCTCATTTGACTTTTAAAAACATAGAAATTGACAAAGTTAATTGTTTGTCTTTCAATCGCGTTGAGTTTTTGTTACTTTGACGTGAAGGGTTAAATTTATTTGGAAAGACGAGAGAAGACAAATAAAGGTTAAAGAAAACTGGTGTACTATTTTTAACTTCCCAATAAGTAATCTGTTCTTGGTTTGGCATGAATTTGACACCAACTTTGGCGCTAAATATAGACCCATCTATTTCCGCATTAGGTTCGGTATTTGGCATCAAAGTTTGGTGCCAAAATGGCATGCCAAATGCATGCCAAATGGAGAGCAGATCCTGCACTCGTTGTAGAGGGCAGGTCGGTCGCACTAAGAGCGGACCTAACCTTGCTTTCAGAGTAAATTGTATCGGGCAAAATCGTTATTGCCATTATTTTATGGTTTGTAAATATTTAAATGATTGAAAATGCATGAAACTTAAAATTATATGATTTAGAAATTCAAATAAAATTCGATTTTGCTCGATATTTACTCTTAGAATAAGATTAGGTCAGCTCGTAGTGCGACCGATCTGCCCTCTGTGCAGGATCTGCTCTCCATTTGGCATTGCAATCTGGGCAGTAAACTTTGGTGCCAAATACGGACCCATCTGTTTCCGCATTAGAGTCGATATTTGGCGATAGGTTTCGGTCTGCAAGTTCGATGGTCTGCAAAGAATGATTGCAGACACTCGGTCTTAATCTGCACAATCAGATTTTGTTGACTGGTTTATTAAGATTATTAGAGAGGAGACAACTTTTAAATGACTCTAAACAATGTATTCTAATTTGTGTCAGTTTCTAATATTTCGTTTGTGATTTAGCAGATTGTAGTTCAAAGAGTTAATGTACTATAGTGAATAAGTTCCAGTGCGAGGGAATGATTCATTTTATTTTATAATGGAATTAGGAATCAATTTTTACACTGTAGTCGAACAATTGGTTTCCCAAGTAATTTTGACGTTAATTCGTTACGTATTTCATGTTTTAAGGATGAAGCACTTGAAAGTTGTATACAAAATCCTGGGAGCGGAGAATCCAATATGTCCGCCGCGCCGCGAAGGAGGCTCTCACGCGTCCGCGTCTTACTAGCGTAATCGCCCGTTATTCCTTTTTAAAGTAAACTCGACGTGCTCTTACATAAAATAAATAGCGGTTGAACGATTTAGTAAGAAAAGAAACTCTGCAACGTCTGGTTAATTAAAACAGCGACGGCGCGGTGCGTTAATCGACGCGGCGAACGAAAGGTCTCTTCGAGGAAGAGAAAGGAGTCATCGACGGGAATGACGGGAATAATGCGAAATCCGTGTTCAGGCGCAGTCACCGTGTAAAAATGTGGTTGCAAAACCGCTGGGTAATTATTCATAAATGTTTTTGCCGCGTTCGGAGGAAGGTCATCCGCGATGAGTAAACGGCAACCGACGCGACGCGGCAAGGTCGTTCCCGGTGGGGAAAATTAGTAAAATGTGCGGTTAATTGTCAGTCAAAGAAACGGAAACTTACCGTAGATGTGAAGGCGGAAAGGGGAGTCTGGACGACGATTGCAGGAAGCCTTTTTTTCGAAATTTTGTATACTTCTCAAATAAATAAATAAATTATTCTCCGGAGCACGATCATTTTGAAAAATTAAATGGGTACTTCGTTTCACTTTGGAATTGTTCAATAGTAAAATTACTGTTAACGTCTGGTTTAAAATTAAATCACGAAGGAAAGTAAAAAGATACAACTGAAAATTGTTTACAGAGAAGAGAATCCTCGAGTTAATGGGAGATCGCTCGCGGAACAAAATGGTGGATCGTCAGCGAAACAAGATGGTGGATCATCAGCGGAACAAGATGGCTCAGGAAAAAAAGGGTGAAGAGCCGATTAAAAATTGAAATGAAGGACCCACGGTGTCGTGCGGTTGTTAATTGATAGTGAAACGAAGTCGAAGGTGATGGTGCGCGCAGCAAGAGCCCTCGGAGGCCAAAAATAATCGTGACAATCGTGGTTCGTGCAATCGTGGTCGCGTCGGAAAGCAGAGACGATGCGACAAAAAGCGTTTTGGCAGTACAGTCCTGGCAGTACACCACTTACAGGGATGGAGGCGGGCTTGTTGACCACGACGACGTCCTCGTCCATGTGTATCACCGTGATCGGCTCCGAGGTGACAGGCACCTCGTGTCTGCAACACACCAATCGCAACCAGCTTAACGTGGCTTTGTTCTTCTAACGCGTTGCTTTCTTCTTTCTCTCTCACACATTTTCATTTTCTCTCTCTCTCTCTCTGTCTCTCTCTCCTCCACTCACATACACTGTTTAACACAACTGTACACGATTCGTTCAATTTTCTCTCGAAAACCATCGACACGGTGTTACTAAAGTTACGGTTCAAGTGACTTATCTCCAATTTGTTATTAAAATTGTACCATAATATTTCAGCAAAAATGGTAAAATTGTACAATTGGACATTTTTAATGTGGTGCAAGCCGAAACAGTTAAAAAGTGGATAATGAGGAATTAAGTAATTTGATAAAACAAAATAATAAATAGTTCTATAATCGATGAATTCACTTAATAATTTTCGTGCATTGTACAGGGTGTATAAAAATTATATGTCACGAATACCGTGGAGGAATTCTATACCTCTGGATCGGTGGAGATCTGTTAAAAAAATTGACCGCAAAATTAACTTTGACCCTTTCTTTTAAGATTAAAAAATTTTTTATCGTATTGTAAAAGTCTCACAGCAACAATGGGTCTCGAATCAACCGTTCTCTTAAAACTTTGACAACTTTGACGTTTCATAAACTAATTTCTTCCATATGTCTATAGGGTGTCCCAAAAATTGTATGAACGTGGAGGGAATGATTCTACATGAGAAAATAAATTGATAATATGTTAGTGAAAAGTTCGTTGAAAATATGCGAATAAATGTTTTTCATTTGACGCCTCGGTTTCGAGAAGTTAATGTTTGAAAATTCAGCGAACACGCGTGCTCTTGAATGGCAATCGTTTGACGCGTCTGTTCATGACCTACTAATTCTACTTGTTCCAAACGTTAGGCACGCAAACTTGGATTTTTAAAGTCAATTTTCTCGAAAACGAGGCGTCGAACGAAAAAAATTTATTCTACATTTTCAATTTATTTTCTCATGTAGAATCATTCCCTACAGGTTTATACCATTTTGGGAAACCCTGTAGACATATGGAACAAAATTAATTCACGAAACTTCAAAGTCGTTTTTAAAGAGAACGGTTGACTTGAGATCCATTGATCCCTTGAGACTTTTGTTCCTTGCGATGAATACGATAAAAAATTTTGTAACCTTAAAAGAAAGGGTCAAGGTCAATTTTGCGGTCCAATTTTTTAACAGATCTCCACCGATCCAGAGGTATAGAATCCCTCCATGATATTCGTGACATATAATTTTTATACACTCTGTACGTGTACACTTACGCGAGACACTCCATACGCACATTACTGCCACATTCGTACATGCATGCTGACACACAGTGTCCTAATGAAAGCTTTCTAAACTATTATAAGAAACAGAATGAAATTTCTTATAAGATTAAAAGTAGGACTAAAATTGATACTGCTGTAAATTACAATGCCAGTTTTATAAGGGTTTGATATTGAACGACATACGAGAGTATTTCTATTTATCTGATTTTAATGTTCGATTTTTCTATAAGATGATCGATTTAAAATTCCAGTGTAAAAACGAACAAAAGTTTCTCGAGCTCTCAGCATCGAAAATATCACGAAAAAAAGGAAACATCGCTGTACAATCCATTCGAAAATCGTTGGACCACATCAAACGGCGCCGGAAGCCGAAAGTAGAGATCGTTGCGCGATAGAGCAACCTTTTTACTCGACAGGGAGCTAAACAGGTTAATGGCAAAACGCGGTCCGCCGCGTCGAAGGGGGTTGCGGAAAGGAGGGTGACTCGAGTGTAGAGGAAGGAAACAACAACCGAAGGCACAAGAGAAAGAGAAAGAAGCCTGGAACGGGACAAAGGAGCGAGAGACGAATCCGCGGACGAAGAACGTACAGTGGCTTCAAAAAGTATACGAACACTGAATCTCGAATTTTCGAAAAATCGTCGATATTCAATCTGCCATACCATTCTAAAAAAAAAATCGTACAACAAATAAGCCTGGGCTCATTTGAAAGCTTCAAGCTTCTACTTTCATCACCCATGGCGCATTTTTTCCTAAAATATTCTTATATGATATTGCAAGTAGGAAACTGAAAAAAGATTCTCCCTCAAAAATGGTGTAAATTGAATCGTCTTTAGAAACGTCGAAAAATTTTTGTAGAAGCTATGTCTTCCGTGGATTCAAAGATTGAATCTTCCACTGTACAATGATGCCTTAAAAGTTGATCTACGATTTTTTTAACCATTTTATAGAGTTTTGAATGAGAGTTGTCTCCAGCTATGGAAGCTTCACATGACCAAACTTGGTCCCCAATTATGTTCCGTAAAACAGCTAAAAAAATCGTAGATCAATTTTTGAGGTGTCGTTACAAATTGGAGACTTCAATCTTCAATTCCGAGGTAGTACCGAAAAAAATTTTCCAACATTTTTACGGGCATTTCAATGTGTTTAATTTTTTAGAGAAAAGTCGCTTCAGCTTCGCATGTACTAGATGATGTCAAAATTTTTTTTAGTAGAAAATGTACGATCCTTCGCGAAAATAGAGACTTCAAGCTTTGAAACGAGCCTAGGTTTATCGTGGTACGATTTCTTTTTGTGCCCTGACAGGAGCTTGAATATAGGCAAAATTTTGGAAAAATCCAGTGTCGAGATACTTTCTGTAGCCACTGTAGAAAACGACAGGTGGGCTACGTACGTGCACGCCGCGACTCCAATTACACGTTCCATCTACCTAATGCATTCCACTCGGCGAAACTGCAGTAGTCGCGCGATGCACGAGCATTCTCTCCTCGTGGACAATAAGGAAGCCTCAACCGCGGCTGGAGGAGGAAGCTTCTGCAGCGACACGAACGAATTTTCGAATGCTTTTCTTCCCTCCTCTCTTCAACGTCATTTTCTTCTGCTTCTCTCTCTCTCTCTCTCTCTCTCTCTCGCTCCCCCTCTCTATCACTGTTTCTTTCTTTTCTGCAGCTTCCGTCGTGCTTGTTCTCTCTCCAGGGCTCTTTTTCGCTTTGTTCCTCGCCTTTCTGACTTGACCAGGCGTTGTTAACGAAGGATGCTGCTCGCGACGCCAGGCTCTTTGAATAATTCGATTTCAGGCCGCGGCGAAACTCGGTTCGGTTCGGTTTGGCTGTTCCAACTAATTCTTTTTAATTTACGCGCTATTGGAAAAGCGGAGGGCGCACAAATTTGTTATCACGGCCACATTCGATTTGTCATTCTGGAAAACTGGATAGTCTGAAGAGTACATTTTTTTTGGAATTTATGTATTTGGGAAACGTAAAACGTGTCTAAATTTTTATCATTGTAACGTAAAAATGACTTCAGAATTTTATTTTTAATGAAAGTATCTTTGCTATTTTCGGGATTTTTGGTACTGTACAGTGTACCTCAATGATTTATTGTTGTATTGTCGGAATTTTTTTTATAGCTCCTCTCTCTCTTCTCCCATTAACCCCACAAAAGGTTAAGTATGTAAACGTATAATAGCTACGTGAAAATTTTTTAAATTCTGCTTTTAAATAAATTTTTCGAGCCTCCCGTACCTTGGACTTTTTCAATTTTTCTTATCCGATAAAAATGCGTGTGTGTTCGATAGTTTGGAGAGCATCAGACAGTATAATCGGAAGCACGCCGATCCAGCAGAATAAAAAGTTCCTTCCTGCTGAAAGGTTTCTAGTTTCACAGGGCCGTTGGAGATCGAGTTTTCTTCCCTTGTGTTCGCGACAAAAATTCCGGGAGCTTGTTAAGGAATGTATCCGGGCGTGTAACGAATTTCTGGGGCGCTTGTGGTCTCCCCGGAAAATATTCATAAATATAATTCTCTTCCGACGAGACTGTGGGGACAGAACTATTCCGTATTCTTTCTTGAAAATATTTCAGATTTCACCGGTATCTTCTTCGAAAACGAATTTCCCAGCAGCTCTTCGAACGTTCGAAGAAAATGATTATAATGAGAGGGGATCCGGCAAGCATGAATAATAGACTGCAAAAAGAATAGATCGAAGAGGAGCTCCGCTCGAGCGAGTTCTTCTCGCGATTACGGTTCACTGTCCACCGATAGAGATTCCGAATAAAATTTCCTCCTATATATCCAACTCGGTATTAATTGCTATTATTATTAATCAGCGGCGGAGCTTCTCCTCGGAAACTGCTCTATTTCGTCGGAACTTTCGATCAGCGCTAAAGCAAACGCCGCGTCCCACGATACGACTAATAATCTGCCGCCATATTGACTCGAATCGTTCAAAGACATTTTTTCATAAATTACTGTGAAGACGTTTCTTCATTTATTTACTAGTGGACTTTATGCATTTATGAGAAAAATTACTGCAAGATTTCAAGAATATTCTTATATTATTGTGGACTTATTAGAATTATTGACAGAATTTTAATTTTTATAATTGTTGTAATTTCTGCAATTGCTGAAATTGAAATCGATTTTTTATCGAAAAAATAATCCACACCCTATGCTCATTTTAATCACATCATTTACAGTTCCTAATAATAAAAAGTCCGAAATATGTATTTTAAATTGTCCCACGTTGTGGTTCTGTTAAAATATTTTTCTAATTAAAGTAGAAGCGTGCAACAGCTATAGGTTGGTATGGTATTTTGGATTTCGGAAAATGATTAAATAGCAACGGACGGTTCTCAAGCGGAAACGAAAATGCGAAATGATATTTCATAGTTCTCCGAAGCGAGGAGACAAGAGAGTCACGGGCTTGGCCCATCGGTCTCTTGGCAGAGGAGCAATCTCGGAAGAAGTTCCACTTATTTATTATCCTGCGTCGTTTAATTTAGCCAGCCAGCAGACAGACGCGTGACGGAAGCCTGTGCGCTCGTTAAACAAACCCGTTACGACAATGTCCGTATCGAATCAAATCCCTCTGTCCATGCTTCGATTACGTAAGCTCGTTGTTATAAATAATTCCCAGATTCCTTGTGCTAGAACCGCGTCTGGCCCCGAAACATTTTTGCGCAATCACCTTTCGATATTCCATTAGGCTTTTCCTACGCAGGCTCAACATTTTGCAACAATTGTTCACAATTTTTATATCTTTCTCGATCGTACACTATAAAACAAGACTGCGGATGTTTATGCAATTTTTGTAGACGAATTTTCAGAAAGTAGAGTCAAATCTTATTTTCCGTAATAGTACCATTTTCAGGTCTGAAGTACAGTCTCCTATCAATATTCAGACGCTTTTTAAAAAACGATAACTTTTTTGATGTTGGATCATACGATTTTTACTTTTTGGAGACTTTGACCAATTACTTTGGCACACGATGTGAAAAGAAATTTTTGATGAAATTACAATTGGTCGGAATTGTAGAGAAAATAGTGAAAGTTTCATTTTACAACTTTAGGTGGTTCAGAACCCACCGTAATAAAAAGTAGGTCCCGCTGAAATTAGGCGATAGTGAGAGTGGAAGAGGGGAAGAAGTGGTAAATGGATTTGAAACCCTGAGGGACCAAATATCATTACACTTACTTACTTACTTACATTTTACAACTTTTTTATGTAGGTCTACATTGGAAATTTAAAAAATCCGTTTTATAGATCTGTATCAATTATATTCATTGTGAAAGTTTCATCGAAGTCGGTTGATGTGGGAAAAACCGACAGGCATTTAAAGATGTAAGAATGTTAAAGGCCGAAAATCGTGAAAAACTGCAATTTTTACCGTTTTGAAATCTTTGCAGCTAATTGTAACGTTGACCGATTTGGATGAAATTTTCAGGATATTTTTAATCGATAGAGATCTACGGAAAATGTTTTCTGAATTTTCAATATAAGCCCACATAAAAAAGTTGCAAAATACAACTTCTAGTATTTTCTTTGCAATTCCCACCAATTGCAATTTTTCTCAAAAATTCTTTTCACGTTACGTAACACACCAATTGTTCTCACTTCTCAAAAAATCCAAGTCATATGGTCCAATATTTAAAAAGTTATCGTCTTTTCCAGAGTGTTCTAATATTAGAGGGAGTCACTGTAAATTAAAATCGTACTATTTTGTCAAAATTAAAATTTTAGCATTTCCCAAAAATACATTTTTAATTCCTTGAGACAAATGTATAAAATTTTTATTCTGCATAAAGGTCTGCAGTCTACTCGTTAGTTAGAGGGTCAAGTAAGTAAAGTATAATAAAGTATGATAAAATATAACAAAGTTTGTTTGGTTGTTTAAAACCAGATAGGCGTTAGCATCGTTTCGAAAAACAGGGGGAAGCCCGGTTTTGAAATTCGACTTCCGAGCATGGTGGACCCCAGCTAGATAAAAGAGGGTTCCGGAAAATCCTTCTGGAATATTACAACGCGTTATGCTCGCGGCTGCACACGCGGTACGTGCCTGTAATGCTAGATTGATGTCTTGATATCTGGCCGAGATGGATGGGTCGCCGGATAAGTTAGGGGACGCGATAAAGTTACCGCCGCCGCCGGTGAAAGTTGTCGCTGCCGAGTGACATCAGCCATGAAACACGTTTTTTCTGTTAGCGACGGCCTCCCGGAAAATATATAACTCCCCTCCTCCTCGATCAATCTCTGCGAGATGAATGGAGATTACGGAGTACCGTTCTATGTTCTTATTTTCCCGCCGCGTCGCGCGTCGTGTTTCGAGACGATGAAATGTAAAACAGTGAAAAGAGCCAGAATTTAAGAGCGTTCTTGATGTTTCTAGCTTGTCGAAACTGTTAACAGAGGAAATAAAGTATACCCAGCGCCCCTTCTTGAGATTCATGTAAAAGTGCTTTTATTTTGTACGAACATCTGTAGGTCGGTAATCATCGTGGCCATTAGTTTGGCAATCGCCATTCTATACACTCCGACGACCTACCCGTTGATTCCGCCGATGATCGTCATGATTTTACGATTATATCAACGGGTAACCGGATCACCGGGCAGCCAGAATGATTATCGATCATTCGCCTTCAACCAGAATTAAGGAGATCCGTGTACCGATGACCCGGATTATGATAAATGCGTTAGCCGTTTCCACGCGAATTATTCTGGTGCTGCTCGTTCGCACTCCGCGCGTCCGGAAATTTTTATAAAAGCTTTTTCGAAACTGCGAAATCCGAACGCGTCGATTTATTTGAGTGTGCTCGCGACCTGTGCCGGCTATCTTGGTCTCTCCTCGCCACGCTATTAAACGGTAATAAGAGAATTATTACTAGAATTACAAACTCTACGTTCTCTCTATAAAGTAATATAAAATGAACACGAATGTATTTATCCAAATTTCTAGCTATGTTTTAAATAATATGCATCCAACGAAACTTTGTTGAACAATCCCCGTAAACCTAGTGTCAAGCAGAAAATTTCTAAAAACCAAATTTATTTTCCTCCAGCAACAATTGATACAAATAGACGCTGTAACGGGTCAAATGGGATCCAGGCACCGTCGGAGACCGAATCACCCACGAAACCGTCATCCTATATGAATTACAAGCTCATCTAACCTAAGCAACCGGCCTTTCTTCGTCATTCCGCGTTCCGGAGTGTCTCGTAAACGAACAAAGGCTCTCCCCGGCATCCTCCACGGAGCAAAACGAGCGAAAAACGGTGGCAAAACAACCAAAAACGGGACGCACGTGGCCCGGCGATATTGCGAGAATATTTCAAGCTCGCTCCCCCGGCCGGTTGACAAACTAGCGCTCGTTTTCCAGGGTTTCCGCGGCGTATATATCGCGTGCCGTTCCCATGATAAAGTTATGATGGACTGTTACTACCGCGGATCGGAACCTGACGGCTGGGAACACCGGTTCTTTCGCTCCGGGTAGAACGGTTAACGTCCCCAGCCACCGTATTGACCACTGATTTACGCGGCTGACGACCATCGAATATGGTTCCGATGACGCTCGAAAGAACAACGGTAAAGCCGCGTTTACATCGGGCAACTTTTGATTGGACGATTAGAATCGATCAACCTCGCGATGTGCAATTAAAAACTTTGAAACAATGTTCTGCGACGCTTACAAGGTAGTGGAACCACATCAAAATACATCTGTTCATAATTTCGATAAGTTGATAACAATGCACCGTTACTTTTAACACTAAATCTACCACTGCCGGTCAAATTACCGGTTTTATATTTTTCGTTTTACAATTATTGAAATTATAAAATTAGTTACAGTTTTATTCAAACACATATTACAATAAAAATTGCAGAAAATCTAAAGAAATAGAGCCTTGTCATTTTTATAAGCTAAAATTAGTGTTAAATCATCTTTATTTTTCTACTGTTTCATGTTTCACAGCATTTTTGTCATAAACGTATAAATCCGGAAGTTTAATTACGGCATCATCGGCCGACGTTTTGTTAAATTATATAAATTACTAGCTGCTTGCGGCGTGCCTACGCAACCAGGCCCTCCGGGCGGGTTGCGCCCGACCACAGGTGATATACCTGAAAAGGTTGTTATAGCAGATAAACTATGCTACCTACAGAATCGACTTAGTGGCAATTTGAAACCTCTCTCTCTCCTCTCTCTCTCTCTCTCTCTCTCTCTCACCCTCTCTCTCCCTCCCTCCCTTCCTCTCTGCCTGTCTGTCTCTCTCTCCCTCTCCCCCTCACTCTCTGTCTCTGTCTCACCCTCTCTCACTCTCTCCCCCTCTCCCTCTCTCTCTACCTCTCCCACTCTCTCTCCCTCTCTCTCCCTCTCTCTCACTCTCTCCCTCACTCCCTCGCTCTCTCAAATTGAATATTGGTGCTCCCAGTCAAGAGTTATAAGCAGAAACCTGCCCAAAACAGGGAGGTGTCGTCTTTGATCACTAATGGCGTCACAACTTTTGAACCAATGGACTTATTCGAATACGGTTTGCTCTAAAACCTTCCTGACGAAACGCCGCGTCTAATGGTTCAACCCCCACCTTTCTACGTTCAGCCGTTCTCAATTGATAGTGTTACAAACAGAAAGACGGACTCGAGTATATAGATATAGATTGTATAGATATAGATATAGATCATATTATAGAATATAGAATATAGATATAGATGAGCATCGACTTTATCTTGTCTTTGACAATTGAAACACCGTCAGTCGTGCAAAATTAAATTTTATCCGAATGTTCTCCATTGCTGTTTTCTTCAAATTGGAAGAAGAAAAGAGGGAGCGAGACTTGAGCGGAGTTCCGAATTGACTTTTAAAGCTGCAGATATTTATTTAGCGTCGATTCTCGCTGAACCGATTTGGATGAGGGAGGTCATCGGTGCTCACGTGACAAAATGGCGGTCATTGAAGACCCCTGGATAGTGGAGCAGGACTAAGCTCGGTCTGTCCCACGATTTAGCTAGCTAAATGCGTTTCTAATTCATTGCTAAAGGCTACTCTTGTGCGAAATTGCGCGACGTGTCCGACGGAAGCGGATCGTTCGCCTACGGAACCGCTTCCAGCTAATAGAATCATCCTACCCAATTTCCCGTGTCACCGGGGACATGTACGGGGACGTCACAGGATCGACGATCCTGCGAGGATGCGGCCCTCCGAGCGTGCCAGGACCTCCTCTTTGAATTAGTGCCCCTAATAACCGCACGATCGATCCGAAGCACCGATTCAAATAATTTTGGATATCCACGCAGTATGCGACCGGAAACAATTTTGTCACGAAGCCTACTATTCGTCGCTTTATATATTATAATATTTATAAATAGATGCGTCAGAAGTGGGTGCAATAGGGTGGACC
Source organism: Lasioglossum leucozonium (assembly GCA_028454225.1). Lineage (NCBI taxonomy): Eukaryota > Metazoa > Arthropoda > Insecta > Hymenoptera > Halictidae > Lasioglossum > Lasioglossum leucozonium. The sequence goes on from CM052207.1 coordinate 737,056, forward strand.
TTACACTTATACCTGCTGAAATTTTTTTGCGAGATTTTTTCCACATCGCTCGCTAAAATTATATCACTGGGTAAGAAAATAATTCCTGTAAAAGATCAAGTTAATCAGATAAGGGGAAGACGTGGCAAATTGACGTTGAAGTTGCGAAAAATATTAAATTTTATACGAATGGGAATAGTTAAAGGGAAGATTTTTGATTACGGCTAAACGTTCGCCTTGTGTAAAAATATTTATTATAATAGTACCAAAATGTAATATTTGTAATATAACAATTAACTAATTATCATATTTTTCTAAATACATATGTTACATTGTAGGTATTCTATTGACAATACCAATTCTTTTAGTTATATTCTTATCTAATTTAAAAAGTAGAGAAATTAACGTTCGACATAAATATGTTATACATATTCAATCAGGGTATGATATTTTCAACTGGATGTGGTGAATATCACACCGTATAAATATAAAGGCGAAGAAAAGAAAATAGAGGTATTGAGTTTAAATATTTTTTAATTTACTGATAAAAATACACACACACATAAATCTGACGTCTTCGATTTTTTTCATCCGTTGATAATATAAATTGATCTTGAAATAAGAATATTTTTAAAGAATATATAACCTTCGCCATTTAAAGAACATATAAACTTCGCCTTTGAATTAGGCATATTACTCCACTTAGAATCCATCGTTTTCATCAGTATTACGCTTCCGAAAACAGACTTGTTAGCAGGAAGACGGCGGACAGAAATTTCACAGGCAAATAATTAATGTGAAATAATCTTAATTCGTAGAAAGTAAACTTGTGCTTGAATGCATGTAAGGAATTGTGATATTTTTGGAGGTATAAAGTATTTCACTTGAATTTTCAGTGTTCTTTTCACATTTAGCGTACAGTTACTTCTATTTCAAAGCTTCGTGCTTCGCGTGCCACGTTTTCCAGACGTTCGATTGACTTAGAATATAGCATTTTTTCATGAAATGGAACAATATTAGGAGGCGGAATACACAAAATTTCATAGTCGACAAATAAAGTCCATCCTAGGGTGCACTCGGGTGTGGAATGAAAGCTTTGTTAATTTACAGTGATAAAGAATCAATAATAGTAATATAAATTATCCAGCGAAGAATGTCTCGATCTCTCTTCGCTTGAAATGGAAAGAAATGAATTAATTAATTGGAGGATGGTCCGAGGTTCCAGGATTACGCGACCGGTTGCGCAACGGCATATTAAGTTTCTAGAGGCTTCCGTGGCGCGGTGGATTGTTCTGTAAATAATTAATGGCAAGAGGCAAAGGCGAAACGGGGCGGAGTCTCGGACCGGGTCCAGCGGATATTTGTCTAATTTAACGGGGCGTAGTTGGCGATAGAAATATATAGGATTTCCATCGAATAGAACATTAACTGGTCTAGACGGAACTCGGCCACTGTGTGACATTTGAAAAGTGCAACACACTCCGTGCGCGTGGAGCACCGGGTTCCGCGCACCTTTCCAAATTTAACGCGGGTCACATACCGGCCTGACACACATCTCCATTGAAATGCCCGCGACGGCTGCTGAACCGGGCCCGGGACAGTTCCGAAACAATGATTGCTTCCACGAAAAACCTCCATTAAAAGCCCTCTGTTCACACGAAAAAAACGAAAACTCTAAGCCGACGCAGATTCTCGCGAAAACATTCCAGCCGTCGCACAGTGGTCGGAAATCGCTAAAAGTTGTATATTCCTCAATATTCCTTACAGATTTTTGCGTATGCTTGTAGTAGACACTATGTAGCTTAAATTATTTTGAAAAGTAGTTACCCGAAATTGCCCGTTTTGTTATTGCGATCCATTTTTGTGACGCAAAGGTAGTCACGATATTAGTTACAAGCATGTTTTCTCGATAAACTTAGAAAATATAACAAAATTTGTTGAATAAGCATTGTATGGTTCCACTTATAGAATTTTTTTATACATGTTTTGAACACTATAAACCATATTTTTTTATTGTTTTGAAAAAATTAAAAAAAATTTCGAATTATTAATGCATCATTTTTATTTACTTTCAGGTTCTTTTGATAATGAAATACGCTTCTTCAGAAAAGAAATTTACCATATGATTACCTGAATGAAACATTTACCTGAATGATGAATTAACGCTACATATTACGAATCGGCCATTTTGTTTGTTTTAATTTTTACATCATATTTATATTCAACGGCACGAGAAATATGGGAATACTAATTTTCGAGAGATTCCAATAATTTTTTGTGTTACGCATCCGCCATATTGAATCCGCCATTTTGTTTTTTGTAATTTTGACACCAGATACATAATCAGCGACCCGAAAAACTTCAATTTTGAACTAATTTGGAATACTCCTTCCTATTTTGGCCACGCTTTGGCGATTTCCGACCACAGTCGTTGCAGTTTGTTTGGAAAATGTTATCTTTGCATCGTGGAAAATGTTCGAATTTTACTAATTTTTAATTGAATTTTTGTTCGTGTTTACCAAGAATATTTTTCATTCGGAGACTAATTATTAATTTAGAGACCACCTTCAACAGTAGTATTGAAAGTACAATATTCGTACACCAAGTTTTTAATACCACTTTTCACTTGCAATAATTTTAAACAATTTTTCCGACTCTACTGGCGGCTCCGCAAACTTAAGACTGCAATACTTTCCCCCGGCTTTCCTTCCGATTTTTTTTAGAACGAGAATTACTGGGTCGTTCTACGGTTCATCCCCTATAAAATGCGCCCTTGTAGACGCCGCAGCCATTACAGGGCCGCTTAGGAAAAATAAAATCCTGCAGAGTGCACTTTATCGTTTATGCCTTTCCGCTCGAATCGTTGCCGTGGTTCGTGCGATACTTTTTCGAAAATAAAAAAATCCTCTTGTTATCGGTGCACTTCGGAGACACCGGTAGAAGACTCGGCTACCGCGGAAGCAAATAAAAAACAAAGATGATACTCTCCTCGGGAACGGGACATATATCGAGCCGATTGTTTACCGGAAAACCTGTCGTTCGCTAGTCGAGTCTTTTTGTATACATATAGACGCCGTTTGAGCAGCTCGGAGAGCCGGCTCGAATCGAAATTTTTAACAATCCAATAACTCGGTGAACTCCGCACGAAATCCTCGCGAACGGTAAGTCTGCAAACGGGCCACCGGGTTCGATTAGTTCAATCATAACTTGAGCAATCACGAGTTGCGGCCGGGAAGAGAGAGGACCTCTTGCCTCCGCCAACTCGAGGGGGTTCAAACTTGCGAGAGATAAGGGATACTCGCGGTCGATTCCGTCGCGGTTATCTCGAGCCGGTGAATCGAGAGGCCGCAACGTCGTCGAGGAACACTGTTCCACGTGCACACGCCTGCTGACCCACTGCCCCCCCTCTCTCTCCCTCTTTCTGGACGACGAACTGGATTTTCGAGCATTTGCCAGAATAAGTTTCGAGCTCTTCGGAAGGCCGACATTTTTCCATCGATAACTTGAATTTACGAAAAATGTATGAATACTGGAATACCAATGTCGCTAAAAATCGTAGACATTTCCATCCCTCAAAAATAAAAAGATTTCGACGTGGGGTTAGAAACGGGTTCAAGGCCATCGCGGTTTAAAGTGTACGGCGCACATGGAGTAGTTGCCACGAAAGATTGTCCAAAATACGATTTTTTAAATCGTATGTAATATGTCTTTTAGTTGTCTGAGCTATTAGAATATATGAACAACAGTGTACATATTTCGCATTTGTTGAATTTTTTCCAAATGAGTCTCCACGTTCTCTCTTGCACCATTAGGAACTATAAAGGTTTCTCGTAACAATGCAAAAAGGATTGGGTGCCAAGATGTGTCAATACGGCTTTTACATTATTTTTTGTACTGCAACGTATGGAGTAAATTGCAGTGTGCGTCGCGTCACGGTAACACTGAAAATGCCCAATAGTCATCATGATTTTTCAAGCACAGCCGATAATCTGGCAAAAAATGTTTCGGACAAAAGTTAATCGGTATTCGGTAATCGGTATAAATCCCAATGCAAATATTTATAAACCATTTTTTTTTTAATAAAAAATTAAATTACACAAATTTTTTTAAATGTCATTACGTATTTTTTATTACATATTGTTGTAGATGGCGTCATTTCGAATCCAATGACTCCCTATACTATCCATGCAAGTCTTAAAATAATGTTAAAATAGTTTTGGCCAACTTTTCGGGGCAAATACTCAACTGCGCGGCGCGGCGCCGTTCATTTTACGGGTAGCGGCCGTATTAAGGTGGAATAAAAGAAACCGGGCCATTAGCTTAAACTCCATCGTTCCGTTTCTCATTTTTATCGCCGCCGGGAGCTGTATCGGGACACTATATCAGCGGGCAGCGTTATCGCAGACATTACCGAGCAATAATAATAAAATTCACGGGCCGGCCATAACGATAACCGGCCCGAGAAAAATTCTGCGAGGGCAGAGCGAAGCGAGGTTTGCTCGTCACGCGAGACGATGAACCAGAGAAGGGGAATGAGAATTGGTTTGCGACGAATAGTCAAACGGAAGCTATACTTGTTGCTGGAATTGACGCGGCCGGGAGAGATCGGCGACAGTGTTTGGCCGAAGCTGGCTGCCAAGAAATACAACAGAAGACAGAGGACGGTCGGACAAGCCCGGAAGCGAACTTGTTGCTGAATTTGGCAGCAGCCGCTGGCAAGAACTTGCGGCAGGAAGGGCACGCGCCACCATGGAGAGAGCTGTTGCTCCCTTAAATTTACGCCTCGACGAGCTGTAACCAGACCACGCGTTCCAACCTTCCTTGAAACTCACCCCCCACAAAGGGAAATTTACTTGGGCGGAAGCGTTCCCGCGGAATTCACAGGAATCTGAAACCCCGCCGAACTCATTGCCCCCGTAACTTTTCCCGCTTCTAAGCAGACCTTGGTATTTTCGGCTTACAACTTCCGAAAGTGATTAACAGCCCAGGAACAGCCAACATTCTTTAGATTTTGACTCGAGAAACGTCCTTAATCTTCCGCAGACTGCAGTTCTCTAGCTTCAAATGCGTCTGGATTGCGATTAGTCTTCTTCAAATTGCTGCAGATTCGCGTCAAACTTCGTTAGATCGACTGAAACATTCTTCAATCCAATTTAAACTGTCTTCAGTGTCCTACAAGCTTCTTCAGAATGCTACAAATTGTTCTCAACGTTCTACAATAGGATGGATTATTATTTTTCGACTATGAAATTTCGTGCATGCCGCCTCCTAATATTGTTCCACTTCATGAAAAAATGATATATCCAAACTTTTAAACCAATCGGACGTCTAGAAGACGTGGCACACCGAGCGTTAAGTTTTGAGATAGAAGTAACCGCACTAAATGTGAAGAGATCACTGAAACTTCAAGTGAAATATTTTATACCTCCAAAAATATCATAATTCCTTACATGCATTCAAGCACAAGTTTACTTTCTACGAATTAAGATTATTTCACATTCATTATTTGCCTGTTTAATTTCTGCCCGCCATCTTCCCGGTAACAAATCTGTTCGGAAGCGTAATACCGGTGAGAACGACGCGTTCTAAGTGGAGTAATAACTCTAATTCGCCCGCTCCAAATCGGAGGTTATATATTCTTTAAACATATTCTTATTTAGAGATCAATTTACATTATCAACGGTTAAAGAAAATGGAATATGTCAGATTTGTATTTTTGTCAGTAAATTAAAAAATATTTAAACCCAATACCTCTATTTTTTTTTTCTTCGCCTTTACATTTATATGGTGTGATCTTCGCCACATCCAGTTAAAAATATCATACTCTGATTGAATATGTATAACATGTTTATGTCGAACGTTAATGTCTCTACTTTTTAAATTAGATAAAAATACCACTAAAAGAATTGGTAATTTCAGTAGAATACTTACAATGTAACATGTTGTAGGATCAAAGACGTTAATAAATAATACACCGCCTGCGAACACGAAAATATCTAATATATACAATATCTAATAAGAGAATACAATGAATTCAAATTCATCGTCCGAATCTCCGTCTGAGATTTACGTCTTGGATCAGAAAAGGAAACGTCTTTCCGTGTTCACGTTCCGTACACGAATGAAACAAAACCTATTTTATAAAATATGAAAACCGCAATCGATATGAAACATGCAATTAATCATCGTTACCGTTGCTAACATAATGACATATATAACATAATAAACGACATCACCCTTCACACCCTACAATATGTAATTACAAAAATATGATAATTAGTCAATTGTTATATTAAAAATATTACATTTTAGAACTATTATAATATTTTTACACAAGGAGAATGTTTAGTCATAGGTAAAAGTCTTTTCTTCAAATATTCCGATTCCTATAAAATTTCATGTTTTTCGCTATTTCAACGTCGATTCGCCACGTATTCCCGTTATCTGATTAACTTGCTCTTGTGCAGGAATTATTTTCTTACCCAATGGCACACTTTTAGGGGCGGCATGAAAAAAATCGCGCAAAAAAATTTCAACAGGTATAGCTAAGGCCCATCCTATTCTAGGATCTTCCTCAATCGGCTTCGAACTAGCTTCATCCTCTCCGCCAATCAGTTCTCCATTGTTTTTACCCGATGCGTCTTGAAGGGACAAATCTTCGAAAGCCACGGAATCTTCATAGCCAATCGAAAAAGGAAATTTCATCGAATGAAAATCGACCAACTAGTTAAAGAAAAGAGCAGAAAACCGTATCAAAGGATCACAGTGAAGCCTGCAGAGTATGAAACATCGGGCTGTAGTCCGTCATCCGCAGCTCCGACGCGGCGGCCGTTTCCGAACTACCAATAATTTCATTCTCAATTTCCCGGTGGCCGGATCAAAGCGATCGGCGGCCGGACAAGGGCCTTCGCTTTGTCCTTTCCCGCGTATCCTGGCGTGCATTTAATTGCTCTCGCCGAAGGATTCTTTATCCGGCTCAATTACGGGGTGGGCGGTTCCGGGGCGGGCGGGGGCGGGGCAGGGGCCACCGGCTGTCCAATTAGCCGGTTACACAGCTTTTCGGGGGAGCGTCTCTCTCGTTAGCCGCAGCCCTCGAGTGCCCTCTCACGGAGTTCACCCGGGGACCGTCGATAAGAAAGGAACGAGAGTAATCGACGGAGCCGTGTTTCGTTCCCCTTCAACCCCCTAGTCGCGACCCACACCCCCACGGAATTTTTAATCTATCCGGCTCGTTCCGCCGCATAAATAATTGGCCCCCGCTTCTGCTCCGCCCGCCCACACCCCGACCCCCTCGAGCGGCTCATTTTCATGCAAATAAAAATCGTCCGTATCCCTTCTGAATGCCACCCCCGGCCACCCCTGGGCTCAATGGACGTTACCGTGGAATAATAGAGACGCCTCGAGCAGCCCCCGTTGCGTTATTCAACGAGCCACGCGTCGAGACGACTTACGTTTCGGTTTTCTTGTGGAAATCAACCACCTTTCGACGTCTGCCAGCATTGATGCGCCACGATCCTCGTAATGCAATGAACGCGACTCGTTGCCCGAAATTACTGGTGCCCGCGGTTTCTATGGAGAATCGCCGATTTTTAACGATGGCGCTTGTTTCGAAAATGGATCGCTGAATCTTTTTTAAATCTCGATGCTTCAGATTGGAGAGCCCTGGTTACCGGGCTCGGGATACTTTTGGAGCTTATGTAAACGTTGAAAATTCGAAAGAAGAGAAATTGTAATTGTAACTGAAGTAGAAGAGACAATTTACATTTTAGCTTGACCTGGGTATTCTTCATAAAAGACGAGGAAAGAATTATTGATCTAAAATAGTAGACTGATCGAGAGAACTTCAACAGCCCCTGTGGCCTAATGGATAAGGCATCGGTCTCCTAAACCGGGGATTGTGGGTTCGAGTCCCACCAGGGGTAATTCAACTTTTTATTTTTTGAAGTACAGAATTTAGGACTGTCAATTTACTACTATTTCATAGCATATTTTATACAAAAGAATAATTTTTTTATTTGCCATAACTGGCTTATAAATTCCACGCATCTAACTTCTATCCTCTTCTCAACTGAGGTGGGGAAAGTGTCGGCAAAAAGAATTTTCCCGCGGAATCATCGCGAGCGCCTAACAGGCAATCATCGACAAATATGGTAGCAGCTTCCGCAAGCGGGCAAAAGACAAAGAAGCCGAAAGCTCGGTCGGAATTCGCTCTCCATTTGCGTCTGTTCGAGGTCCGCGAGCGGAACAAACGGATTCTCACCGCCTCGAACGCACAATCACGCAATTGTAACGCACAGGCAACTCCTAGTCTAGATCCGAGGATTTCATTCTACTTTGTCCGCTTTCTGCGTCCCCGTTCGCCGTATTAAGCGCGATCGATCCTCGCCCCTCTCCACCCCGCAACTCGCCAAAAGCGAAAACAATGCCGGGCCGAAGAAAAACCCTTGGAAATTAAAGGAACGCGCACAGGTGGCTCAACCGGAAGAGAAATCAGCCCGAGACGACACTGTCGAAACATGCTCGCGGATGCTTTGTAATATTTCAAATCAACCGAGAGAGCCTCGGAGGCCCAATATAGACGTTTCTTTGCGTCTGATCGCTCGCATCCCCCATCCCACCCGCGATGGAAAATCGTCGGAATACGAGATCGAGAGGATCGAGAGATCTCGGAAGGATCGGCGAATGAGGAAATGAATCGGCTGAGGGCTTTCGGCAACGACAACGGGACGAATTTCTTTTAGATTCTGCCGAGGGGGTAGCAGATACCAGTTCGGGGAATGAAGCACAAGTGCCTTCGTCTGGTTGCGCGATTAAGAAACGGAACAAAGGCGAAGAGAGAGAGAGAGAGAGAGAGATTGATGCGTTCGAAAACGACAGCAGAAATATTCGGACGAGGATGCACCCTGGAACAGGTACAAGGGGTTCTGGTTGGAGTCTTTGAATTTTAGATAGAGAGATGTCCAATGGATGATCCCGGCTCGATAACGGAATTGGATATCCGGTTGCGGGATCTTCGCGGGGTATTTGGGTACAGTAAGCTTGCAGAGGAAATGTTTCCCTAACGTTCAGTGGTGTAATGTTATTTTGCCAATTGGCTGAGGGTTAAAAAAATTTTTTATAGATAACGGAATTTTTGGGAATTTAGTGGACCTTTGTACACATGTTTTAGGGACAGAAAAGATCGAGAGGGTAGGGTGATACTGTGAAATATTTGAATTTTCGTAGCTCGTAGATCCTAATAAAGTTTACTTAATAGATTCCAGTAGAAATTGATTTTCAAGTTTGATAGAAAAATATTGTAGGTCACTTATGACCTACGTGGCAGTCGAACAGTTAAGTAGAAACACAAGAAGAATCTCGAAAATCCGAATGACCCGGTGAACCAACATCGGTGTCCACACCTCAAAAATGAGACCGAAGGAAGACACCGTCGTCCCCTAATCCCTGATTCCTCTAATTGAGAACAGTCATAATATAACGGCTGCCTAATGACGTTCGCGGTTCGAGCAAATCCCTAAATGCGAACCCGGTCGAAGATCGCAAGAAAATCCCAAGGTGAGGAATAGTAGGTGACGTAACAATTTGCTTAACGAAGCTGGCTGGCGTCGGTTAATCTTCAGACACGGAAGGCTCCTCCCGGCATGCACCGCGACTTAGTTATATACCGTCGAACAAGCGCTAAAGGGATGGGGGTTGAAGGAAGGACGGGGGGTTGACGGGGGGATGGTTAAAGTGTGTTGCGGGTCGAGGGCGAACAGGCGAACAGGCGAACCTCGGCGACAGGTTGATTTATTAGGCTCGGACCCGGTGCACGATAATATCTGCAAGGATCGCGAGTCGGTTGTTTTCGGGGCTATACGATATCTGTTACAGTCTGAAGTCAGCCAAGCAACCCCCTGCCAGGCTGCGACCCCTAAACCTGGCGCTCGAAGAGGCCTCACTCTCTGCTATTCTGACCTTTCGGACCAGCCTCACGCAGTCCTGCACGCACCCACTAGGTCCCTACCATCGATCTGCTCGTCCCACTAATTCCGTTCCTCGCGTCCTCGATTCAATTTCCGCGATATTTCGAATCCAGAATGCCAAAGGCCGCTCGCTGCGACGCCGTTAAACGCCTTCACGTGCTTCGCAACTGGACACTGGGCACATTTTGTCAGGGTTCGAACCAAGGCGGTTTGAAGCCGATTGACGAAGATTGTAGAAGATTAAAGACAATCTAAAGTGAGCTCAAAAAGTTTGGAGATATCCTACAGTGCTTCTGCAAGTATTAAAAGCAATTATAAATTAGATTGAAGAACAATGATCGTGGTTTGAAGCCGTTTGAAGTCGTCTGAAACTGTTTGAAATCGAAGACTGTAGAAGGTTGAAGACAAATAGAAGTAAATTGAAGTTTTCTTTAAATTCTACTATTATTTCTTACGAAGAAAATGATCTCGGCAATTTCACGATTGTTAATTAAGTAGTACCGAGCGATCAGAATGATTTTTTTACTTGCCAGAAACGGAACGTCCCGATACAAAGGGCGAGCGCAAAGAAACGTAAAAAGCGAAGCACTTTGTGCCCGACAATCTGACGAGCTTCCGTTTGAAGTCCGCTTTGAATCGGCGTCGTTCGAGAAACGAGACGAACATTTTTCCTCCTGCTCGTTTCCCATCGATCCTCTTTAACTAGGATTTCATGCGACATTTTCCCGCGGTTATTTGCGAGCTCGTCCGCACCCCGGATAATAATAACACGAGCCGAACGACGACAGTCGTTTGACTTCGACGGAGATCCGCCATTTTGAGGAGGGAAGAACTTCCCGCGACACGATTGTTATACACCGGCGCCATTCACAGCCGCCGGTACTTTTATTATTTTTCCCCATTCGTTACCGTCGTTCTCCTTCGTTTTTACGAGTCGAACGACGTCATCATCGTTGCGGAGATATTGTTATTCACTATCGTTGCTGGACCGCGAAAGTTTATGCGTCCGAAGCTTAGGTTTCTATTTTATTTGGGGATTGAAACAGCTTTTGATAGAATAAAAAACAATTTATTTTACGATATCGTTCTGCAAGGCCGGCCCAAGGCACCATGCAAGCGACATACAACATCAGGGCGCTCCCTTATAGGGGCGCCTTACAAGATAATTTTTTAAAATAAAATGTATGCTGTTTTTAAAATTTTCATTACTTTTATTACCCGAAAATTAGACACTGTTGTCTTTAAAAAGATATGGAAGGGGAGGGCGCTATAAAAGAACTTTATAGTAGGGCGTCGCCTACCCCAAGGCCGGCCCAATCGGTCTGTGTCGATATTTTATTGTAAATATTTGTAGGATATAACAAAAGTTTCTTGGGATTTCAGACGAGTTTCCATTTTGTTCATAAAATAATTTATAAAGTGAATAACGTTTAACCTTCTGTAAAATCCAGAAAATCTGCAGAACTACATTCTCTCAGCCAGCCTCAATATGGCGGCACCGCGTTCGGCGGGCAATTCAAATTCTTGAAATTAGCAAGTTTCGTAACTCCGCTAACTTTCTCGCTCAAGTTTCTCGATAACAAACTCGCCGCAATTCTCGAGAATAAGGCTATCGAAGTTCGAGTATCATCGCGTTCGACTCGCGATTATCCGAACCGTGCGAATTAATGCGCGAAAAGCTCCCAGCGGTGCTCGCGAATTTTCGATTACTGAAATTCTGGGATTATTGTATTCGTCGGACGAGCTGCGGCGATCTGGGATTATTACATACGAGATTATTGCTCTACATGTCTGTACATCGTGGCTATTGTGTTGCAAATTTTACCGGCGGCACTGTTGCGAATTTGTTGTTGTTACTATTGCGCTCCTGATACTCAAGAGAATGCGCTTTAATTCAAATGTTAATGTACGATTTTTCTTGGCTGTTTTAAATAATTTCGATTAATCTCTTAAGCTCTAAATTAATGGTACGAAATCTGCATGATTAATGAACAAATTAACTCTTTTTAACCCTTAAGCACCTGGTTCGTTTTTGAAATAATTTTTTAATTTTACATTCGGTTAAATTGTAATAAAAAAATATAAATGGTTTGATGCTGTGCTAGTTAAAAAATAGATCGAAGGTTTGAACGCGACAGAGGGTAACGTAGAATCAATTCTTCTTATCGTACAGCATTCGCATATTCCTTAGCCGGTTACGAGAACAATAACGATTCGAATTTAGTAGATCCTGGCTCATGAATTGGATTGACCCCATAAAATGTGGCTGTCCCTATATTTACATTTTATCGAAAACCGTTGCCCAAACGGAACCAGTCTCTTTTTATCTGTACAAAACACACTCAGTATATCAAATATACTCGGTAATATAAAGTATGAGTGTGGCTATGATCTGAACCAAAATAAATTAAAAACATTGATTATTTATCATAATGGTACACTAAAATTATGTCAATATCGACAATAGTTTCGTTTATGTACATGTCGTGTGAAAGAGATTGAATCCTAGTGAATTTCTGTTGCATATGACTGCAATTTTGTTAAAAATGATGTTTTCTGCATTATTCTAATTCAAAATATAACGGGATTTCTACGTTCCTTATGAAGTTATAAAAATTTACAGCTGTAAATGGGTGTAACCCCTTAAGATCGTGTTTTCGTTTGCTGCAGATTAAAAACCGTCCAAGCCCGAACGGAGCAGTTCGCTGTAGATGCGAGCCGTGTCCCTACGCCGATTTGCATTTCATGAGCACCACGAATTAGTTTCCGCATAAATTAGGCGGCGACGCGATGGACACACGACACCGTAAGACGAGACATCGACCGGTCCCGACCACGACGGACAACAACCCCTTTCGCGAGAGCCAGCTTGAAATTACGACGTGCCCGGCGTCGCAAGATTAATTATCCGACCGGTGAATTTATTTATCCCGCGGGCGGATGATAAATCGTCCCGTTGACGGGATCTAAGAGCCTGATTCCTTTTGAGTCGAAGCTTGACGCACACGAAAGAACCGGAGCCTGTGGAGCGCGTGTTGCAACGACTGTTGACCAGCCATGCAGTGTTGTGAACAGTAGACGTTTATTAATTGAACCGATGTTTCGAGTGAATCGCAACAACGAAAAACAAGTGTTGCGAAAGTGGAAAAGTTTTAAAGTTTCGGGACTTTGGGATCTTAGAGGGTGAGGATCTTGATGGGTTTTGCAGTTGGGAAGTCAAGGCGTTGAAGACTAGGGGGCCTGAAGACTGGGGAGCGTGGAAGCTTCGGAGCTTGGGTGCTTGGAAAATTGGGGATCTAATACTGGAGAGACTTTGGATATTTTGAAGATTTCGAGACCTTGAGGGCTTGAGAGTTTCGGAACTTGGGAGCTTATGCACATGAGAGTTTAGGAACTTGAGAGCTTGGGCACTTGGGAGCTTAGGTACCTGGGGGCTTAGTTACTTAACATCTAGGACACATGAGAGCTTAGTTACTTGGGAGCTTGGGTGCTTGAGAACTTTAGAACTTGAGAGCTTGAGAGCATGTGGACTTGAAAGCTTAAAGTCTTGAAATTGGAAACTTGAAGATTTGGTAACGTCGCGCCTTCAGATCTCAAAGTACGGAAATCTTGAGAACTCATCAAACTTGGAACCAGCCTAAGAAGTTGTCAAGCAGAGGACAGGACAAGCGGAGGTCTGAAAGCATCAAAGGCCCGATACTTCGCAGCTCCAAGAACTGGAGAGAAAGAGAGAGCTAAAAGCTCGCATAGACTAGATTCCCGGTAGGAGTGTTAAAAAAAAGCCTGAAAGCCAGAGAAATTGGAGCATCTCAGTATCAGGGAACGCGGAGGTTGGAGTCGTCGGCAATTAGAAAGACGAGGGCCAGCTTCAGGGTTAACGAAATTCTATCGGTCGTTGAAATGCTCGCTCGTTAAGCGCCGTCCGGAATAATAAGCGTCGAAAAACGAGTCTCTAATAAACTGCTCAAGGAACACTCGAAACGTGATTAAAGTGCAGTTGACGTTTGCGCGTCGGTCTTGCACCTGTAGCTCGCGCTCGAACAGGAATTCACCCTTAAATGGACGGAATTAACGCGACCGTCTCTCGGTACACAATCCTCCAAACTTCGCCGGCTCTGGTGTTCGACGAGTTCTTATGCAAGCTGTCCACGACCCCATGAAATTCGTAATGCAATCACGTGAAACGCCCACCAGGCACCGTAAAAATTCAGCCACTCTGATTGCTTCGACCAGCCCGGCGAAATATACTCCACGTAATCAGACGATTCTCCCTCGTTTCGTTCGTTTTCCACGTACGCTGCCCGACGAAATTGTTAGACGGTGGAAACTAGCGGATTCGGGAGCTTCAAATATTGCTTTCATGTTAATTTTGGAACAAGAGAAGAATAATTTAGATAGTTTAATTGAAAAACAGTACAAAAAAAAAATTGTCTGCATTAATAGTAAGACCTAGGAGCTGGACATGAATTTCTTTTTTTAATCATTTTAATCTGTTTAAAGTAACACGGCAATATTTTTAAATTCTTCAAGTCTTTTCACTATTTTGTAATTTGATTTACCCGTTTTGTCATGAGTGCATAAAATTCGCAATCACAAATAGTACATAGTACATTTATTAAAGTAAATATTAGTCTGGATAATGCATAGCCTCAATTATATAAATCCGACACTTCAAAAATAATCATTGCGCATTTCCGCCTTCAACAATATTTTCTATGTCATTAATAATTAATTCACAGACTGCTTCTTTCGCCTTAGGCTGCAAGAAGAATTCTGGCATCGTTAAAACTACCATACAAAGAATAATAAATTGAATACAAATACTCCATCGAGGCAGTAAATTCTCAAACGAACATCGTTCATTACTTATCATTTATTGTTTCCGTTTCATCTCCAATACGAGTTATTTAGCTTCAGGAAAATTAAAATTTTAACAATGACATAAATTGGGATTATTTAAATGAACGCTGTTTGCGACGAAAAATTTGCATTTGAAGAATGGACAGGGAATGAGGCACAACGTGTACCAAAATGGCTGAATTCGTTTCTTCCGGCCGTGCAGGGTGTAAAGAATGTTTAGTTTTGGCAAGCATAGGCGAATTTTACATCTTCGGGTCGATGAGAATCTGTAAAAAAAAGTTGCCGCAAAATTCTCCTTGACCTTGAATTTCACGGTCAAATTTTTTTTATTGCATTGTATTCTACATATTTTGAGGACAAAAAGTGTCGAAGGAATCATAAATTTTATTCATAGAAGTTGGAGATTTCAAATTGAAATGCTAGTTGTTGACGTAAATACAGTCATGGTGAGAATGTAAACACACCGCTACAGCGTTAAAGGCCACGTAAATACAGTTGGAGTAACCCACAGTATCGTGATTTTGACTGCTTCGCATTGAATGATATCGCATTCATTTAGTAGTTTATGTCTAGCTTTTGGTTAGAACGGTCATTTATGTGTGATATAGTATCATGGTGCGAAAATATATAAATATCCGACGAAAGCTTCGTGCAATAGATGAAGCATTTGGAAACTATGCCAGAGCACGCGAAATATACATGGTGTCCAGGAAGGGAACGATATCCCTGTATTTGCGGATGGCTCACATCATGTCTAAGTATATGCCAAAATTTCGATTCAGTAAAAGTTCTACCATTTTTGAGATATTGATTTTATCATAGAGATATGATTTTAATTTTTTTTGCAAAAAATTTGACTTTGACCAGTTTTAAAAAATTTTTTTTATGGCATAAAATAAACTGGTCAAAGTCAAATTTTTTGCAAAAAAAGTTAAAAAATCAATATCTTAAAAATGGTGGGACTTTTACTAAAACGTAATTGTGGCATATAGTTGGACATGACGTGAGCCATCCGCAAATACAGGGATATCGTTCCACTCTTGGACACCCTGTGTAATGAGTTGCTTATACATACATATTGGAAGGCGTGCAAGAGAAGTTCCTAACCTACGGAAATTCCAACGATTCAGTATTGATTCTGATCGATTATGTGTGATTTCCGATAAACAGCAGATAAACAACAACAATAACACTCTTGTTGACACTTTTATGCTCATGATGCGTAGAATACAATGCAAAGAAAATTTGACCTTGAAATTCAAGGTCAAGGACAACTTTACGGCAACTTTTTTTTACAGCTTTTTATCGATCCGAAGATGTAGAGAATATGCCTATGTTTGCCAAGACCAAACATTTCTTTACACCCTGTGCAAAGGCGGACGATCTCGACGAAAATTCATCGTTCTAGGGCTGGTAAGTTGAAGGAAATGATCGTCGGCTGGCGAGCGCGTAACTCTCGCTGAAAGTTTATTCCGGGTAGTGGATGTTTGACAATTCGTTACGCAAACGACGATCCCCGTGGATTTCCACGCCGGCAGCGACCACCGATTTCGTCGGAATATCATTTCCATAATTTCCAGCCTCGGCTATGAAACGCAAACGGAGCCGGGCGTGATCGAAGCATTACCGAACTTTACGTAAGGTCGCGTCGGCCGACATGAATCCTTTTATTTTTAACAAATAGGTCGACATTTTTTAACGGCGGAGAAAGCAATCCCAGAGAGAAAAAAATTTTTCAACGCCTGGTAGAATCTGCCAATACGACTTACAACGTTAACGTGACAGCCAATTGAATCCTTTAATGCTCTGCAGCACGCGAAGCCGCCATTTTGGTTCCGCCAGCGCTTGGTAGGCGTCTGCATAATCGTTGGGTATTCGTAGTATAAATATTCTCCGTCCACCAGAATGGAACAACAGCTTGCCAGCATCGTGAAGATTGTAAATTTTTTATTATTAGATTGTTGCATACGAAATGTCCTAGTTTTAACGGTGACGTTAAGTTTGTAAGACAACTTAGCGCCGTTTGCCGACTGTTTTCAGGGATCAGGATGATCACCGAGGGAGTATCGGTCGATAAAATATTAAAACGTACACACACACACACACACTCAGCTGGCAGGCTGTCAAGAATCTGAAACGGAACTCTGGTCGCGCAGCATTACGTCAAACGGTGCGCCAAAGTCGGCCAACAAAAGCCTTTTGTCGCCGGGGTACAGATGTTGCGACGCGAAGACGTCTTGTTAAAGATACCGGGGATCGATCGATCGACGAAAGATGGTGTTCTGTATCGGGTCTACACGATACACCGCACAGCTTGGTCCCGGACACCGATAGATTGAACGTATTCTCCGTTGTCGAAGAACTTGCGTTTTCTCGATGATTCGAACGAGTTACACACGAGCAACGAGAATTTCGTTTGGCTTCCCCTCTCCCTCGACGTCATCCATCCATCGTCTCGTCGAGCTTGTAATTCTTCCCAATCGTTTCACTATGTTTGGGGAACGACTCTGGCAGGATGTTTTCAACAAAAGATCCATTCAGCGTACGCTAATTAATTCCCTCAAGATTATTTTCTTTGGAGACTAACTTGGAATCTAATTCGAGATTTTGACCGCTCGGACTGTTTTTGCAGGGCTTTTTTCAATTAATATTTTATAGGTTTTCCAATCGTTAGATTTTCTTCATGTTTTTAATATTTATTTTTTTCTGCAAATTTATACAGATTTTTCGGTGAAATTTCGAACCTTTTTTTCTCTGATCTGGTTTGCTGGTTAGTACTAATTTATTGTTAGTTTTTTCCATTTTTCTATCTTTTTATTTTCCTATAGGTTTTCTTCCTACATAGTAGCATTATATTGACAAGTTGTTTTATCCTGGTGGAAAAACCGTATAAAGTTACCTCCTCGTTTCAATCTTATTTCCCCTCCTAGAGATATTTTCCTGAATGCAACCACCTATCATTTTCCAAGGAATTCAAACAACTCAAATTCGGATCCAAATCAAATTTGAAAATCGTTCAAATATACAATCTAGCAAGAAGAAGCGCGTACCAATACCAGAAAATCGAAAATTTTAAAGAAAAATGAGGAAAGACCACACACAGATTCGAACCTGAGCTCCCGGGAGAGATCTTACCCGCGGACACCTTCCCGCTCCGCCAAAAGTTCTCCACAGTACAACCCACGTGTTCCACATGCATATACAACAGGTTCTCGAAGAAGCTCGCGGGACACATCGGAATTAATCCAATTATTTACGGTAATTCGTAACTACGGTCGACGTTCCTGAAACTTTTTCGTGAGTCGCCCATGAAATTCAAAGTCGCCCGAGGATCTTGGAGGCGTCCGTGGAGATTAAGAGACCGGATATAGCATTAACTTCGCGGGAGGATATCAAGTTCGCGGCGAGCATTAAGCAAAGAGCATTAGCTCAGGGGAATATGAAATTGAAGTTCGTGCGGTTAAGTGTCTCGAAAATTATTTGAACGACTCACTGGAAAAAAGAAGAAACTCTACTGGGCAGATAGAATTATTATCTGTTAGATAGAACGTATAAAATGTCGATCAAATAAATTCTATGGAAGAAACATGTCTGATATGGAGCATCGTAAAATATGAATTTTAATAAATGTTTCTTTGGATGTAAAACTTAAAAGTGATTTAAGGAATTTAACTAACGAAAGAGGACATCCTGAATCATCCTGCTGGATGAAATGCATAAAAATGAAGATTGAATACAATAAATTCATGGAAAATCTAACCCTAAATTTAATCCTTATGTCAATAACCAGCCATCCGGGTATCCACCTGAATATGTTCCATAAAAATTTTTTATGATCGCGTGAAAATTTTGTCATGGACGCTTGGATTTTCTCTAATTGAACATTTTCAAAGGGACATATACTTTCAGACTTTTTTGTGTTTGTTCTGGATTCGGAGAATTGTACTATATACAAACATAAGATTATGAACGAATGAACAAAACAATTTATAATACGATATCATTACAGGGATAATTTAATAGATAAAAACAAATATTTATATGTAAAAAATCTTCATTATTTATTTTCAAACGTATTCTTTCCATTTTCTTACAGTTACCGGTTTGTTACGCATAGTGCAAGATTTTCTAGTTCTCCTACGCTTTTTTATTGCTACTCTATAGCAGTGCTCCGCAACCTTTTATCTTCCACGGCACACCAACGTTTTCGCGACAATTCCGCGGCATACCACAAGTAAAAGCTTTCAAATACATAAATTACAATAATACGTATATGTTTTCATTGGATAAAAAACACAATAAAATAGCTCTATGTATGCAGATATTTACTTTTATTTAAATTTTATATAAAGCTATTTGAATTTTGTATAAATTTAATTATTCTCGAGAAAATCGCGGCACAGCGGTTGCGGAGCTCTGCTCTATAACATAATAAGTGTCATGAGCCTGTTATAACCTTTCTTTCCGAATTGTCTATAATTTGCGAAGTCCCAGGCTGAATTGTGCATAAAACTAGTATGCCGGTCAACTACGCTATCGACAGCAATTTTTATGGTATAATGTCTCATACTTTGCTCGTTTCGAAGCCAACATTCAGTAACGGGTGTAGTGAGTTCTGTAGCCAATTGTAGTCGGTAAATAATCGGTAAATATAGCTAAGAGGAGACCCTCCTCGGATCACTTTGACCTTCACATATGTTGTCAAGGACAATATTCTGAACAACTTTTGTCATTATATTTACCCGTCGCTCGATTATAGTTTTCGAGAAAATTGCAAAAAAACTATTGCTAGTACTGAATTGAATTTTCTATATTGCGTACGCATATTTCCGATTTTCGTATGGATGTGCATGATTTTTCCATCACTAGATCAAATTCTGGATGACAGCTACATTGCAAAGATTATGGGAATAGAATGAGTTGTGGTTAGGTTTGTGGAAGAGACGAAGAGGGCATATAAAAACGGCCGCGCATAGAAAAATCCAGGAGTAGTATCTCACTCTCCTTATACATATACATATAGGGTGAACTTAAAATAGTCAATAAGTATACAAAATAATAATTTTAATTACATTTCTAGATTGTTTAATAGATATACACTGCTCATTATGTTAATAATGCATCAATGCGTTTGTCGACTTTTTCGTAATTATCTCGAAA
This sequence comes from Lasioglossum leucozonium, assembly GCA_028454225.1. Classification (NCBI taxonomy): domain Eukaryota; kingdom Metazoa; phylum Arthropoda; class Insecta; order Hymenoptera; family Halictidae; genus Lasioglossum; species Lasioglossum leucozonium. Next base: position 757,020 of record CM052207.1, read on the forward strand.
ACTAAGTCCGAGCGACGGATAGTTATATTGACAAAAGTTGTTCAGAATGTTGTCCTTGACAACATATGTGAAGGTCAAAGTGATCCGAGGTGGATCCCCTCTTAGCTATATTTACCAAATAATCTACGTCGATTGGTTCTGTTTGGCAGTATTCGATTGCTTGCATAATAAACTATACATATATGTAGCAACACGGAGGCTGAAGACATAGAATAACGACGCGCGGCTACGTCTTTCAGGCTAGCCGAGACCTTAGAAACTTGGTTCTAGGTAGTAACAGTCGACCAGAAACGTAAAAAACACAAAATGGCGCGACGCAAACTGTTTATTAAAAACAAAACCGGAGGTGGATACGCGGGTATGCCGGTTATTGACAACTGTCGTGAATTTTGGCTATAGACATAAGGGTTAAATTGAGACTGATTTGCAATCTGTACAAAAACAAAAGAAATTCTAGGTGATCCTGTTGGTTCAGTGGAATCCATTGAGATAGATAAAACAAAAATTGAAGAAATCGTTACGAAATAGATACTAAATTATTGAAAGGTGGAAGCGTGCCTGGCGTTTCGGTGGTAAGAAAATGAATGGACACAGACTTGAAACTGATTCGCAAATCGGCTCTACCGGCCGGACGTGGAGCAAGTATCGCGTTACCAGGATTTCCTCGGCCTCGGTCCGCGGGACCAGCAATTAATTCAAGAATGCCACGGCAAATTAATCCTCGTTATCTCTCGAAGACGATCTGCCGCGGAATGACGTCAGCATCCGTGTTTTATTGTTCGCTGGCAGGGATCACGGCGTTGGCTGACCCGAATGATCTATCCAGCGACCTTCACCCGCGGGAACGGGTTCTACGTTGCGAAATCGTTGCGAAATCGTTGCGAAATCGTCGTCAGAGATGATTTCTACGTCGCGTTGCATCGTTCCCCGCCCCCCTCTCTCTCGCGAACTATCCGCTCCTTCCAGCGAACACTATTGACCTCGATACTCTTCTACTCGATCTTTCGATGATTTTTGAGACGCGTTCGAATTTCCTGCGCTCGCCACAGTTTTAAACGCGAATTTAATTTCAGATGTGTTCGTACGACACCGAAGGAGAAACCGAGGATCCAAACACTGTCGAAAGAGTTAATTGACCGATGCGATACGCTAATTGGCAGGATTCTCCAGCAACCATGTTGCGCAAATGGATGATTGCCGCCGAGAAGTTATCTTACGTTGCGCAACCGCTAGACTGGGAATCCACCTATCGAATATTTTAGAATATTAAGAGACCTTCCCGGAGGTATGCTGGTGTTTCCAACTGGACTCTACTGCAATAATTCAATTAAGACACTTTCGTCTTCGACAAGCTGCCAATTAAATTCAAATTATTAAAAAAATCACATACCACCCCAAAGACAATCTATTTACCTTCGACTTGCCACAAAAATTTGTCATCTTTTGTATTCCATTAATTTTTGACAGCCAGATAAGGACCATTCGTAATTCGAAGTATCCAAAAAACACACGAGAACACGTTAAAAATATCGCCCAACATTCCCTAAAAAAAAATCAAAATTGTCCACCAACTACTTACACACAAAAAAAATGTCTAAACCTCCAGTACGATGGTTAATACAAACGGACGCTTATCGCCCGTCGCCGTTATCGTACAATTATGCTAATGCTGTCTCCCAGAAGGCCAATACAGACACGCATAATTACCGTCGTACGTGTTAACAGCGTTACAAGTTACAACATTCGCGGAAGATCGTGTGTTCGAGGCAGCGGAAGCTGCATCGAAGAGAAAGGCCATCCTCTTTTTTCCCGGCCTTGAAACAGCTAAGCAAAAATCGCGGATCTTGTCCCGGTATAGGATAACTGCGCTGATAATGGCCAGCTAGTTGGCAACGACGGACGACGCGTTCAAACAACCAGCACGGATTCCTTTGATATCCGTGCCAAGGATATCACGGCCGCGCGGTTCCTACGAGGATAACGAGAGTCCATTGTCGCCGGTACTTAGAAACACTAGGGATACTCCCACACAGGGACATAAACGCGAGTTTTATTATGGTAAGATTGTATTTACTCCCTCGATTCGATGAGAATGGCTTGTCCTGCATAATGTTTCCTTATCATTGAACCTACCAAGTATTACAAGTGAACAAAGACGACAAACTCTTTAATCGAGTATAGTATAAACAGCTAAAATGAAGCAAGTAATGTTTGCATTTATTCTGGAGTCTGTACATAACTTTTCTTTCGATTGCGAATCCTAAACACATGTTCATAAAAATCAGCGTAAAAAGAGTTTCATGCTCATGCATTATTAATATCCTCTGCTGTGACTTACAGGTTGATTCAAAAGCTACGTTTCTTCTCGCACGAAGAAATAAAATTGCAGACTTACAAAATAGTATAACGCATTGCTGCAGTTATTTTTGGTGATTATATTTTCCGGGTAATTTCAGTGCTTAATAAATCGAATATTTTTGTAGGTGTTTGAGGAAGCACGAACGGTGAAACAAGCAACATTGTTGGCACAGTATCCTCGCGGAACAACGATCTCCCGCGAGTATTTTCGAAAGCTCAACAGGGGCAGGAAAAAAATATATCAGAGTGTACAAATGGTAATTTCCAGTCCACGACGATGACACAAAAAATCAACCCTGTCCCGCTTTCGGTTTACGTATCCCGCATTCGGAACGTATAAATATTACAACGGAAAATATTGGCTGTCACGTGCGGCGCAGTGGTTCTCATTCACCGATGAAAAGCAAATATACATACCCAGAGAAACAAAAGCTACGCGCGGAAACACAATAAACAATCGACTCTCGCCGCAGATGGCCCATTCTGTGCCGGAAGAAACGATCGGAACGACAAAAAAAATATTTTCGACGCGTTTAACTCTCAATTGCATCGCGACGTATTCGAAAATTGTAAGTATGCCGAACACTATTATTTATTAGTACAAAAGTGAAGCTTTGCATAAAGATTTACAGTCTACCTATTGTATGGAAAGGCGGTTACTGACCGGAGGAATGGAAAGATAACTCTGTGTATCGGTGATCAGTGACCAATGGAATGAAAAGATAATTTTATGCCAGTGGTCAGCGAGCAAAGAAATGAAAATATAAAGTGATATCGGTGACCGCGGTAAAGCGATTCCACGGCGATCACTATTCGCGCCGAGGAAATTCGTTGAAAACATTCAAGAACACGAGCAAACAGAGCACGACAGCTTGACGAGAACCGACGAGCTTCCGAAGAAGCGTCGCGATTCACGGGTAGAAAATCCGTAGCTCGCCGCGAAATAATTACACGGTGCCCGAGAAACGGCTTTCCCTTTATTTGTCCCGGGGAATAATATAACCGCGAGCGGCAAGAGCGTTCGGCAAACTCGACGAGAAGAGCTCTCTGTTCCCTCGGAGCGTTTCATTCGCCGTTTCTTTTGTTGATCGAGCTTTCCTCTAGTCCTGATCCGCGATCACAAAGAAGAAAACAGACTTTGACTTCTGCTTCTGTTGAGAAGAAGAAGACGCGTTCGTTCGTTCGCCCTTTGCTTTTGCTGATGCTCGATTAGAGAGAAGAACCACACGATCGATCTTCACGATTGGCTCATTAGGCGTTCAATTGCCAGTGAATAATTCGATTATTCCTCCCCGTACTCGAGTAAAATCAACCGGGAAGAGACACACACACATCGGGACCACAGGACACGTACCAAACACAAGAACACGGAGTCATGGGGCCACGTGGCTCGTGGATTTCCGGTGACCTGCGCCGCGAAAGCGATCGCCAATGATCTTTCCCGTTGATCTTTCCACCGCATTGCATTCGGAGAACTTGTCAATTTTCAGTGACAATATCTTTTTTCATATTTTAGAAAAGGATATACCACGTTTAATAAATGTTAAACGAGTCATTTCGTGTTGATAAAATGGCGGAGAAGAAGAAACGGATTAGGAGAAAAATCGTGTGACGATCACTTTCGCGGCAAGAATGCACGTTTCCAGCGGCTGCAGCGGCGGCGGCGACGACTACGCGTGGATTTCTCTTACCTGTGCACAACGTTTGCCAGAAGATCATTGTGCCGTAATCTGTAATCGACGTCCACCTTCTGGTAGTTGACCGTCAAAGTCCCGGCCCGGATGCACCGCTCGTATTCTTCCGCGGGATGCGCGCGAAATTCCCTCGCGAATACCTCGAGTATCTTCTCGCCAACCCATCTTCCTTTCGTGAACGTGGTGAACGTGAAGTAGTACGGGTACACCTTCCGCAGACCTGTGAACCGAACACAATCGATTATGTTGTGATCCCCCCCGTTCGAATCGATTCCACTTCTTTTATCGCTGCCCGTCCTCGCTCGCAATCTTTCATCGCGAAGATCGTTCCCGTTTTCTCGTTTTATTGCGAACTATAAACAGCCACTTACGGCCAAAAGTGTTTCAATCTCCGACTCTTATTTCATTGCTAGACAACGCGTTTTACGCGTCGTTGACAGATGCGACCGGCCGAGATTCGAAACTGCGAGAGGATCGCGATAATATGTAGACACATTCCCAGATAGCACAAAGACGACTGTTGTTGGACATTCAAGACGCGAAGGTCCTACGAACCTCTTCGGAACGTCTTCTCAACGGCATATTTTATAAAACTGTACCTGTCAAAGACGTCCAGTAGACGTCCTTTATCAGAAAAAAAAGTAGACTTTATGCTGTGCGCGAACCTAGTATAAGCGCGTTCATAGTCGAACATCTAACGCGCTGACCCAATCGAGCTGATGGAAACATGGTTAATACTTTCAGATGTAGTGCGTTGACACGCATCAAGTTGATTTCATTTTTTAATTTTTCCTGTGAATCGTTCAAGGTTTATCAGTGCCTAATAGACTTATAGAATTAATATAACGTAACAATTTCAAGGTCAGCTTAGTTTTTCCCGCAGAAAACGTCGAAAAAATCGATTTTTATTTTTTTTAACTATGACGCCGCGGACTTAAAAATCGGAAAAAATTCATAAACGATACTTATAACAATATATACGTACTGCAAAAATCTAGAAATTGTCACTCTAGAACTTCCGTGTGAAATCTGCACCTTTGAAACGTCTTATTTCAGACGTTCAAACGGCGTCTCTGAAAAGACGTGTTTGAGACGTCTGAAATAAGAATTCTTTAAAACGTAAAGTACTCCTTTTTAGGACGTAAGACTTTCAGAGCTAAAATGGACGTAAAATGAACGTCTATAAGATGTCGCGTGCTATCTGGGTTGGTATCTCGACCCACTGATAAAACTACCTTTGTTTCTAATTATTTTTCAACGGAGATATTGTCAACGCATTCGTGACACTTTTCTGATTGAAACGATACCAAACACGACACAGTTCGGATCGTGTTCATTCGTTTTCTTCGCGTTCCTCTATTATACGAATTGATCAGTATCTTGGTTTTTAATTATTTTTCAATAGTGTTATTGTGCACGTGACCCTTCAGGTTTCCGGTGCAGAAGAAAACGCAGAATCGACCTGGTAAATGTCGCGTGGAGGCACGATCTTGCACGGAAGCCGACTCAGGGGTAGTTGGAGCGTGTCGGAGGAATCTAGACGTCGGAGGGATGATCTTCCGAAAAGTCAGATTAATTTTCAAGCCCCGAGGCGGCCGAAAGGGATCTGGAGCCGGTGGCAACGGTGCACAAATCGTTAGCGAGAGGACGGTTTTCGGACGCGGGGGTGGTTTCGCTTCTTCTCCGCCCCCGCGCCGTCTTCTTTCTTCGTTTCCGGACGCAAGCGAGCATGCAGAGTCGCGCGAACGCGTTCTCCCAGTTTTTTCGCGACGACCCGCACCACATTCGACCAACTGGGGCGTTTAAACGATCGACAGCTCCCGTTTCGTTGACTGGGCACGATGTCTTTTCTACAGGACGCTTCGTTTTCCACGGCCGAGCTGTGCCATTTACAAAACATTCATACGAAATTCGGAAAATATTTCGTTTCGCTCGGAAAAACCAGAAACTGTAGAAGATGTCGATATACAAGGGTGATTTATAGGTTTCATCATTCTACAGGACACTCTATTTTTCCTTCTTTAAGAATTTAGTTGTTGAGTATTGCATTCGTAATTGTTACTGTTCACTGTACAGGTTGTTTCATATGCTTCGTCCATGTATAAGGTGTTTCATTATTATTGCTTTTCTAGAACTTATCATTTCAATATTAACAGTATTACAATGAATAAAATGTGCTGTGAACATTGATCCCGCCAAACAGATCCGTCGAGATCGATACACATCGACGAGCCTAGTTGAATTTCGATATTGAATATGGTAGTGGCCCGATAAAAAGCGGTAACGTGGAATTTGACGTTTAAAATCGAGCCAGATATTTTTCGGAAAATAATGCTCCCCCTCCGACGGCTAAAAAAGCTGACAGGTCGACGCGTTCTGAAACTGACGGCGCCCGATATCGACGCTGATCGATAACAGCAAAATAAGTAACATAATTCCGCCGGTGTCGTTCTTTATTCCCGAACTCTATCATCCGCGCGCAATTTATGGAATCGTTGCGTAACGATATCGCGAAAATGTTGACAAGCTTTTCATGAAATATCGTTGTAATGAAATGAGTGGAGGCCCCCCCCCCTTCGCCCCCACGGAATCAGAACCAGCCGGATTCTATTAAGAGTCGGGCTAATGAACGCGAATTAACGCGCGATATAATCAAATTTCGTATGAAAATTTACTATGAATATCATCGGACGGCGTTAAATTTCAGCGCGCGTTTTGATTCGCGGTTAGAACCCGCGTTTCCCCGGCTCACGTTTACCAAACAAATTAAATCCGAATAATGCAATCCGACCGGGGAGAACTTAAATGTATCCTGTCGTTTCGTGCTGTTCAATCTTGTTGTGAACGCGAAATCGTTCCAATTAAAAATACATCCTTCGGTGGTCCGACTTTGGACATGTTCTACCACAGGCTTCTCGTTTGCGAGCACCTAAATCGTTCCGGGGCACGCTTCTCGCTGGCATGATTCGAAGAAACGAACTTTGCCACGATTTATAGCTTCAAGTTTCAGAAGAACATTCCGTTTTTCATTTCCTTAGGAGTTCATGAATTTGAACAGCATTATTGTTCGACTTAAGTACTCGAACGTTTAAAAATTCCCACACGAACATATTCTGAAATATTTTCGACCGAAGGTGCGTTTTGCAATTTTTTTGACACGATATCGCGATTTTTTTAAACCATAAAAGCCCCTATTACAAAGTGTGATTTCATACCTTTAATTTACACCCTCGAACGTTCCGAAATGTTTACGTCTCGATCTTTAACACTAATCCTACCGAGCTCTAGAAATGGCTGGCATGTGTCGTCTTATAAAAATGACATCAGAGTTTGGACATATAAATTTTCTGAGATTTTTATTGTAATATGTGGTTGGATACAAAAAGATGTATAATCATTTCCAGTGATAGCATTATAATTTCAATAATCGCAAAATAAAATACCAGAAACAGGTCATGTGATCGGAGTTGATAGGTTCGGTGTTAACATCCGACGTAAGTACATCGCGTTCAAATAAACGGCGTTTCGCGCCTAAAAATTGGCGCGCGATTCAAATGCAACGGCGTCGATTACGCAACCTGTCGGCCCTGGCGCTCGCGTGTTAATTATACACGGTGGTTGGTGTTTCGCTTTGCCGGCGGGTAAATAAATAATGGCAATAAATCGTCCTTGAAAGTCCAGAATACGGGTCTCTAGGGTTGGTAGACGGCCAAGAACGACGGCTCGGAAAAATCCGTCGAGGTTTAATCGGCTCGGCAGACTGGATTTATCGTGAATACTCGCGATTGGCCCGCCTCGTGGAGCTTATTTTCGGACGAACAGATTCCGTGCCAATCCGTAATTAATTACGAAACAATCGTGCGCGAGCGCACAACACTATTTAAAGATTATAATAACGGGATTACTGGATTTCAGGACTTGGAAGGCTACCCGGGGTAGTTTTATTATTTTCGCTCTCTTTCTCTCTCTCTCTCTCTCTCTCTCTCTCTCTCTCTGTCTCTTTCTCTGTCTCTCTCTCCCTCTCTGTTTCCCTCTCTCTGTCTCTTTCTCTCTCTCTCTCTGTGACCTCTATCTCCGCCTCCCTTTATCTCTATATCTCTCTCTTTTCGTGGTCGCGTCTTAGCTTACGTAAACGACCGAAACGCGGGCTCTCCTCCTATTCGCGAATAAGATTTATTATCGCGCGCGTTGCACCTGTTGTTCGCGCTGGAGACGCGACGAATGCGCCTGTCGTTTCGTGAACGCGGTTATATATCGGTCAATAAATTTATTTGTTTATTAATACGCAGCGTGACACGTGCGCGCCGCGATAACGCGTTTTAACAAGCCGAAACGATCGCGACGACGCCGTCGGCGCTAGATTGACCTAGAAAGTGTTGGACTGACGCTTCATTGTGCTGAAAAATTTGCTCGAATCAAGATAATTTGAACACATAATAATACTCAAAGATTTCACCATTATATTCTATCAAATTATTTTAATATATTGTTGTAGAGACTTCTACTCTGCCTTGCCGGTGAACACATACTTTAACAATTGACTAAATTGCAACACGAAAAATACATTCAATAACGGGTGTAGCGACAGTTCTATAGCTAATTCTCGCAAAGATAGTCTACGTCGATTAGTTCTCTTTGGCAGTATTTGATTGTTTCCATAATAAACTATTATAGGTAACAAGTCGGAGGCTGGAAACATGCATAGAACAACGACGCGCGGCTACTTACCGTGTACCATTAAAGGCCCCTTTATGTGTATGTATTATCTGGCAGGGTCTTTTCGGCTAGCCGGGGCCTTAAAAACTTGGTTCTAGGTAGTCGACAACAAACGTGAAAAATCCAAACTGACGCGATGCAAAGTGTTTATTAAAAAAAAAAAACGGTTATTGACGACTTTAGTGAATTTTGATTATAGACATAAGGGTTAAGTAGAGATATCTCAATAAATTTTCCATTTATTTTGGTTCGGACTATAACTACACCAGTCCTTCAATTTATGCAAATATCCCTTCGACGTGGATTCGATTTATGCGAATAAAAATCGTGCAAATTGAATCCGTCAGTATAAAAGGAAAAATATTAGAAATAAAAGCTAGTTTTAGAAATACATGTGTACATATATATTTCACGTAACTTAACAAAAAAATATTAAGACATTTAAGAAAACAGAAGTATGTAAGTTTTATTCGATGTCACTATCGCTACTGAAATTCAAAACAATAAGCCTTCTCTTTTTAATTGGCATAAACTCATCATCTTCATCGCTTGAAATATTTGCAAGTTCGTCTTCATTTTCATTGTGAATGTAAATTTTTTCGAATGCGTTTTTCTCAATATTTTCTGTTACTTGTCCGATTCTTTCCGAACCCGCCCAACGAAGTCGAGTCATGTGCTACTCGAAACGCTCGGCCATCCGACGTGTCTAATGTATCGAGCACCCGACTGGAGCCCGCCCGACTATCTGCAGCCCGACTGGGCGATACGGGCATCCACTACATAATACGTCCCGCACATCCCTAATATACATATCTGACCGCGTAAAATAATATTGCATAAATTAATCCCGCGCATAAAAAGTTCCGCGTAAGTTGAGGTCAATTTGCCGCGTAAAGCACTCGCATAAAAAAGTGCCGCTGTAATTTTAGGGACGGGTGTACATTTATACTGATTAACAAACAACGTCGGATCAGGTTTTTCGAAACATATTTCACAAAAAAATGTATAACCCGTGTAAATTTTATTGTTTTGAGTTGAAAAGAGTCACACATGTATTTCATACATCAACAAATGTACGTACAAACATTTGTGCAAAAAAGCTCTCGAAAATCAGAATACGCCTTCCCTTATATAACAATATAATAGAGAAATTCTGCGCGCGGGTCGAACGATCTAATTTGTTGTTTCCAATCGATACCGGATGGGATACAAAACAAGACGAACGCGGGGGAGAAAAATAGATGAGAAAATCGACATCGGTGGACCCGGGGGTTTGTCGAAAGGGGAACTACGAGAGATCTGGTATACACAGCAAGAAAGAGAGTGTGTGAGAGAGAGAGAGAGAGAGAAAGGGAGAGAGAAAAATCGAAGGGAAAGAAACCTGGAGATTCCTCGGTATTCCGGGGCAATCGTCCACGGAATTGCAGCGATCTGTGCAACCAGGAATTACTCGCGGAAACCAATCGGCTCCCTTTTAGCCGGCCGTCCAATCGGCCGGGTCCATGATTCTTGCCGAATTAAAGGGAAATCCTAGCTGCGAATTTGGACGGGCGTGGAGAGGATCCGCCGAAACGTGAAAAGCTGGATCGAGCACCCTGAAAGCTGCAACAGGAGGAATCGGGCCAAAAAATGGGCCGAGCCGATCATCCGTCGAATCATCCCCCGCTTTCCTCGCTTTTGTCTGCCCATTCCGCGAATTATTACAACAGTTTGAACAAAAGAATACCTCAAACGTATATTTACCGACTTGGGTTTTTTCTTCGGCGAACTTTTCTCATAATTATTTTCATATGATTCTATAAAAAAATTGTTAAATAATTTTTAGTATTTTCTTTGTAATTCCGAGCAATTGCAATTTTTTCAAAATTTATTTTCACGTTATGCAGTAGGTAAACTAATTGTTCATAAAAAAATCTAAGGCGTATTAAAAAGGTGATCATACTTTTAAAAGTGGCCGAAGAATACTCACTGTATACACCGTTCAAAAATTCACCATTGAATTCGATACATTGTTCACAAATGAATAAATTAGCACGGTCGGCTAACGATCGCCAAACCAGGCGCAGCAACGCTGCAAACAATACGTTGCCCAAGCGTCCACCAAAAAATGCATTTTCGCAATTTTTTTACACGACAGCTAAATATTAATTCGAATAAAAAATTCGCCGTCATTTCGGACACCATTATCCCAGAAATAAATAAATTAATGTGGACCGGCTTACAAACATGGAATCCGTGTACAGTTTTAACCGGGGCAAACATTAGCGCGGCAAATATTAATTAGCGAAACATCGGGGTCGGGTGTTAATATTTCAATCTGCTCCCTGCTGAATGTAATTTTCCATTATGGTCTCGGGTGGGGGTGACAGGCCGTTTTTCAATTAATCGTCGATATCAAGTGGCGAACAGAGTCGAAACACGGGAACCAATACGGGAGCATCGGAGGAAATCTGTGCGGTGGGGTCGAGATTCGTCGTCGCGTTTCAATTAATTAGAGCGTCGATCAAGAGTCTCTCCGCCGGCGAAGAAAAATCCCATCCTCCCCCCATTACCTCCGGTCTCCTTCACGCTTTAAAGATCGCACGGACGCTCTCGATTCGATGACACACCCTCTCGAACCTCGCTCCATAAATTGCAGGGTAATCTTTTTCTTCGATGAAAAGGAGAAAGCCTCCACCCTTTACCCCGCCCACCCCTTTGTCCCCACCACCGCTGTCACCTTTTATCGGCGGTTTTTTCGAGCGCTTCCGACTCGCCGAGTCGAACGAACCTATCCAGATGTTTAATTAAAATGATTTTAATTGCGAGAATGGAGTCGGCCGACTCCTCGGCCTCCGATTCACCGACTTTGTAACTTCATTCGCCACTGGGCCCGCGATGAAAGCGATTCGATTCCATCCGTGATCCTGTTTCAGGACATTCTTTCCGCTCACGAGGTCCTCGTTGGACCTACGGGAGATTCTTCATAACTTCGTGACTGGTAAATATTTTTCAGTGAATAAATTGCGAGATATTGTCCAAAGTATATTGCTTGGAACAGAACAAAGGGTTTTCGAACAAGCAGCACTGATTTTGAGAAAGAAATTCATGAAAATCCCCCTTTTCGCGTTTAATCTTTTGGCTTGAAAGTGAAAAACCGGAATAGCTGCATTTTTCGAATGGATCGCCGGACCCTAACTAGGCGAATGTTTCTTGTCGAATCTGTAGAAGGGATTTCTGTAGCCAAACTTTCGAGTGAAGCTGGCGCGGCGTTGTGTTACGGAGATTGCCTTGGAGATTTGTAAACCAGTGCTTCTTGATTTAGAATCATTCCTACTTCCTTCTGAGAGCTTGCGGTGATGTACTAAATTCGATACTAGGATGGTGCACCTACCTTGCGTCTAGGAGTTTGAAGAAAAGAATTTTATAATTATTAAACGGATTTCGTTCTTCAATGAATTTTTTTCAGTAATTGATTTTAATATTTATTAAAAGAATATTATATTCATGTCTTGGTCCAGGGGCGGAACTACAATATCGCAAAACCTCGCAATGCGGGGGACCCGTAATCGGAGGGGAGCCAAAATTTTTGCATTTATTATCTTGTAATTTTACTAAAATTCCTAATTTAAATTAAATAAATATTCCTAATTTAAATTAACCCCTTGGCTACGGCAGACTTTGATACGCACCGGTCGTACCATACGGCAGGAATTGAGTTACGACGTGCACCGAGAATTCATGGGAATAAATATCGATATAATTTTCGCGGCGCCTATTCATGTCCTATAGGCGTGCTCCGTGACAGAAAGCCAAAATGTGTCGAGCGCCTATAGGCGCTCTCAGTATCACAAAAGCAAAATTTCTAAGCGCCTACAGGCGCCCACAGTAGCCAAGGGGTTAAATTAAAAGTACATTGACAAAAAAAAACATAATTTTTGGGTTCATTGTTTATCTTTTTTATGTAATATAAGTTTTTTGTTACTTTACGCACATAATATAAATGTTTTTTCTGGGATCTCAAAATTACATTTCGCGGGGGGGGGGGGGCGAAAATTTGTAGTTCCGCCACTGTCTTGGTGAGAATTACTATTGAGATTCTGGAGCTAAAAAAATGACTTGGAAAATTGAGATTAGCAAATTCCACAATTCTCCACAAAATTGAGTCGAGATTTAAAGTTGGATTACTTAAACCACTATTATGCGTTTAACGAATGATCGAACAAACGAGTTAATTAATCGACCGACTTAATTTTTCGAGAACTCACAGTACAGTTTTCCAAGAAACACAGAATCTCTCTTACCCAGCAGGCAATTTTTTCCTTGCACCGAAATAAATCAAACCAGCGACAGAAGAGCGAAAGAAAAATAGCTGCAGAACGATTTCCAACCCTTTCTGTTTGGAATAACATTTTCGTCTTCGGATTCTCCATTATGAGAGTGTGCCGGGTTGGCTGATGGTATCAACGAACAAAAAAAAAAAAGAGAAAAGAAAAGCTGCCGGTGTTAAGGCTAGAAAATAGGCTAGTCGCGATAAGGGAAATTGCGAGGAGAAATATACGCGAAGCGGTTGATAAGATGAAGATTAAAGAAAAATAAACTCGGCGGGTGGCAGGTTGCGAAGTAAAAATAGAGGTAGTCATAAGCGCGGAGGATACGTGCGTGATCTAATTTAAATGGGCCATCCGGTATGCATTCACCTTCAAAGATAATGCTATCCGAGCGTTATGTAAAGTTCCATTACTCGGCACTCCACCTTTTTCTAGAGCACCATTTGGCACGGAAAACGCTTGTTCGGTGTCATGCTCGCGACCATTGGCCATCTTCATCAGTACATTATTGTTTTCGTCTTCTCCTAAATCTATCCCGCTGCCCTAACTTTATTGCTACGCGAAAACAGACGTCTCGTTCGCTTTTGCTCTGCGTACGTGAGTGTCGCTCGCATTATGATACACTAACAGGTAGCAGAAATAAATAAACAAAGCACGAGCGCGATGCAGGAACGACTCTGGTACCATTATTGCTTTCTCTTCTCTCTTAAATCTCTCCCCCCTCACCCCTCTCTCTCCCTCACCGTTTCTCTCCTTCTCTCTCTAGCCAGTAGTATAAGCCAAACGAATTTACTTGTTTGCTCTACGGTACACCGTTTGCATTATAACGCGCAAGCAAGCAGTGTAAATAAATAAATTCACACGCATGGCGGAGCGAACTAGCGACATTAATGTTGTCTTCGTTTCCCTGCGTTAGTCAGCCATGTCAGATGAATTTTCTTGTTTGCTTTCCTAAGAGACAGATGGTACAATGTTCCATTATTATTTTTATATTTAAATTTATTTTACACCCTATAACTTTTGTCTTTCGTACCTCCCGTTTACTTTCCTTTTGGTGAAAGTGCAATTGCAGTGCAATTCCTACTGCACAAATCCAGTATGCTACAGAATAAATAAATAAATGAATAACTGAACAACCCAGTTTTATAGTTGCTATTTGTTTTTCGAATTCATTTTGCCAACCTACATCCTCGCTATAAGGATCTTTTTATTTCCTTCCGAAGAAACTGCAGTCTGTATTCTAAAATGCGAAACGAATACAATAAATAAAAATGCTAAACGTTGTTTCAACAACTCAGTTTTATAGTTCCTACCGTTTCTTTTAGATCTATCTTATGCTCTGACTCCTACATTTTCACCAAAAGGATCATTTTGCCTCCGTATAACAGCTTTTTAAAACGCGAATAACCGGCATAAACAAAAAAAGATAGAAATGTAAATAAGTACTTGAAAAATTCACGAGGCAACTCAATTTGACTGCTACCGTCGATTCTTAAATTAATCTCGCACTCCTAAGTTCAAATTTAACCCGAAACCTTCCCGTTACAATTTTCAGGGTGTTATTTGTACACTAGAACGCGAAAATAGATCTTGTAAATAAAGAGAGCAAATAAAAAAAAAAATATCCAGGAAAGTGGCCAATAGAGAAAAGAACAGTTTCCGGTCCGTTTCCAGTGCACCAGCACCCGAAAAATCCCTCGGCGACCGAGCAAACAGCGCCTCAGCCCCGGGGTGCGAGAACAAAGGGGGATGATCGGCGTGGAGAACGGTTCAAACAGTAGAAAGGACCGCGAAAATCGCGGCCGATTCCGGTTAAGAAGCCACGCGCGGCTTCTCTTCGCGAAATAAAGGGGCAACCGGGGGTGGTTAAGGGGTGGTTTAGGGGGTGGGCGGTTTGGCGAGAAGAAAGGCGGATTTTAGAGGGGGCCAGAACGCTCGAGGACCGTGGATCTGGATTACGCGGCGAGCGTGAAACGTGCCAAGAGGCGCAAAACCGACGACAGAGGTGGCGAAAGGGGATTCCGAAGGTTCTTCAGAGATCTCCCGAACCTACCCCCTTTCAACCCCGTTCGCCCACAACCCCCTGAACACGGAGGAGGGGAAGCGGAACGAGGAGATAGAGAGAGAGAGATCGTCGAGGAGACAATGCGTCGTCGTCCTCTGTGACGTGAGTTTAAGCCTCCTCCGGAAACTTTGTCAGTTTTCTCGATGAGGATGGGGGTGGGGGTGTATGAGGAAACGCTTTTCGCAAAAGGAGGCCTCCGACGATTTACCTCGTGTGATCGAGTCGCCCTGCATCCGCGAAATTCATTAGACCAAGCGCCCGGTGTAGATGCTCACCTTCTAGTCGATCCTCGAGGCTGCGATCGACGAGAAATTATTTTTCCACCGATGCACCTCGATGCTAGAGACCCTCTTGTTTCGGGGAAACGCTTTTTAGATTTTTTTCAGAACGATTTCATGAGCTGGAAAAATTATTTGATGCTTCCGAAGATGATGAAACACTAAAACCTATTAAAATCGTTAAAGGAATCAATTTTTACGTAACTCTCATTTCTTGTTCTCGGAGCAGCAATCTTATGTATTTTACATACAGTTGCGCGGTTATTACACATTCACAATTTTATAATTCGCCTCCGAACGCGCCAGAAAATCCTGTCGAACGAATTTCATCATCCGAAAGGCAAAACAAAAAACAAACAAACAAAAATCCGAGACAACCGGTCGAAACAAAAAATCAAATTCAAAAGCATCGGATTACGAGCGGCGCGGTGGCGAGCCGTACAAAAAACAAGGTGACACAAAAGTTCCCGCAACCGGGATCGCCAGCAGATTCGCGTGCAGATATGGATGTGCGATTAAAACCAGCCCGGACGCACATTCGCCGATTAAATTTCCAGGCTCGTTACGAATTCAGTGGGCTCGTCGTCGAAATATGCCTGTGGTACTGTATTGTTTCCCGACGGCTCCTGAAAACCGACCGTCTGACTGTCGCGTCGTTTATCTGCGCCCTCGCTGAATTATGCATTAGCGATTTGCGATCCTAGGAAGTCTCGCAAAAGCGATCCGCAACAGGCCGTCGCGTAGCGTCGCGGAATTTCGCGGAGGAATTTTCCAGAGAGAAAAAGTTTCGGCTCCTGTTATCGAGAAACTGTTTCACGGAGGTTGCAGGCAAGGGAGATCGTAGGAGAGGACAATTACCGAGGCAGTAATCGATGGATGCTCGGCAATTACTGTCTGCGCCGTTGTTTTGAGCCCCGGTGAATTTTCATTCGCGTTCGTTACGAAACCGACCAAGTTGTCGCTCGAAACGACTGCATCCCCTTGCATTCGCTTGCATCGCGTGTATACTGTCTTGCTGAGCCGACTACCGTGGGCGTCGGGGGCTGATGATGGATCGGGGAGATGCATGAATTCGCTCCGGTTGGGTTTCGCTCGACGAATAAAGCCGAATGGAACGCTGACTGCGGACTTCACGCGGGTTTACGGCAGCCTCGACAGAAATCTCTGTGTTGCGTACTGTTTGAGAATGTTATACGCGATTTTTGGATTCTTGGGACTTTCATGGAACCTTTAACCCTCATATCTATAAGCACAATTCACTACAGTCGTCAATAACCGGCATACTAGGGGTTTTGTTTTTAATAAAGACTTTGCATCGTGTCATTTTGTGTTTTTTGCGTTTGTGGTCGACTGCTACTATATACAGTAATTCATCGATAACTGTCTATACCACGGGTCTGGCCAAAGACAATTATCGTGAAGGGATACTATTCTTTGACTTTTGCCGAACGTAGAACCGAAGCTCGAGAGGCCTCGGCCGCCGAGCAGTGAAATCCGATACCGGGTTGGGTGTATCGGTGTGGATCACTACTAATCCAATGACAATACTTCTTTATTTTTTATTGTTTTTTTTATGGAACTTTCACCAATATATTCGTGGCATTGTTCTAATGAAAATAATACCAAATATGATATAATTCCGATGATATTTACGATTTTAGTTTAAGATTCACGAATTGTCCCGGTCAAGAGAGTGTGTCTTGCAGGGGCGAACCGACTTGTATTATAAATGACCATATATCTGTATATGATCCGAATTATATCGTGTTTGGTATCATTTTCATTAGAAAAATGCCACGAATATATTGGTGAAAGTTCCATAAAAAAATAATAAAAAATAACGAAGTTTTGTCATTGGATTAGTAGTGGTCTCCTGGTCTCACACCGATATACCCGATTCGGTATCGGGTTACATTGCTCGGCGGCCGAGGCCTACTAAGTTTCATGAACCCTCACGGGGTATGCCCCTCAGTGGAATGGGTAGGCGACTAGACAATTATCGTTTAGATATTTTAGACAATTATCGATGAATTACTGTACTTAGAACCAAGTTTTTAAGGCCTCGGTTAGCCAGAAAGACCCTGCCACATAATATAAATGGGCCTTTAATGGTACACCGTACTTGACCGCGATTCGTTATTTCATATCTCCAGCTTGCTACATATAGAGTTTATTATGCAAACAATCAAATACTGTAAAAGAGAACCGATCGACGTAGACTATTGTTGCGACAATTTGCTACAGAACTCACTACACCCGTTATTGAATGTCGGCTTCAAAACATACAAAGTATGAGACATTATACCAAAAAAATTGCTGTCGATAGCGTTCTTGGCCGGTATACTAGCTTTATTTATTCAGCCTAGGACTTCGCACGCTATAGACAATTCGAGAAGAAAGGTTACAACTTATGCTATACAGCAGCAGTAAAAAAATGGCAGGAGATCTAGAAAATCTTGCACCGTGCGCCTTGAACTTTCAGTAACTAACAAAATGTACAGAATGCATCTAGAAATAAATAATTAAGGTTTTATACATATAAATAATTGTTTTTATCTACTGAATTATCACTGTACTGTATCCTGGTTATTGAGATACGGGCATGTGGAACGTTGACGGAATAATTTTCCGAATCCAATATGAAAAAAAAGAAGTTTGAGAGTATCTCTTCGAAAATGTTCAATTAGAGAAGATCCAAGCGTCCATGACAAAATTTTCACCGGAATATAAAAAGTTTTTATGAAACATACCCATGTGGATACCCTTGTGACCGCTTATTGACATAAAGGTTAATCAAAGGTAAACATTTTCCCCAATTTTTGAAAATTGAGCTGTCAGAAGGGATTTTTGCATAAAGAGCCACGGTTTGTGAGGGTTGACGGGATTTTTATCCAAAACAAAAATTGTATTAATTAAGCATGGCGTGAACTTTTGGATCACTCGTGATTCGATCATGTTCGTTCCCAATCACGGTGATTTTTCACAGTGATTCGTGATTTTTGTGATCACTTCTGATTGGCGGAATGCACAACTGGTCTTCATGGAAAAGACAGAGATGTAACCTGTATGTTTAATATTAACAACATCAATACAAAATTGCTAGTTACATCGCATAAAGTAAAGTAATAATGAGGAACAATGAGGAATAATGAATAAATTCATGATTATGAATAGTAAGCGTAAAGTAAGACGTTTTTCAAACTATCATTTGCGTTTCCTATAATTATTAAGCACAGCATATACATACATAAATACAAAAGAAAGTATCTGCAATTTCATACTATTTAAATTCGAAATCGAGAGAAAGAATTAATATTTTATTATTTCAAATACTGATACAAGGTACGGACAAGAAAATTGACGAATTAGGATGACAGTGAAAAAATTCACTCTAGATTAAAATATCACGATCACGGCATGAATGAAAATTGAAGAATTAGGATGACAGTGAAAAAATTCACTCTAGATTAAAATATCACGATCACGGCATGAATGAAAATTGAAGAATTAGGATGACAGTGAAAAAATTCACTCTAGATTAAAAAATCACGATCACGGCATGAATGAAGTTAAAACACTGTGAAAAATCACGATCAGTGATTGTGATGGAAATGATACAGTTCGATTTTTAAATATAAAACTAAGTATAAAATATTTCATTAGCGGGGGTAGCCAGCAAAATAAATGTTGCTGTTAACGGCAAACGCTTAAAGATTTTATAATAGATTGCGCTTAGTCAGAAAAGGAAAGTTTCTGAGGGGTGTCGTAAAGTTGTGATTAAAGGGTTTTTAACAATTTCTTTTTGGTGTGAACATTGTCGGAACGGATCCGAGAATTTCGCAAGTAGGATCTGCGGACAAATTGAAATAGTTTAGCGTCCGTCGACTTAGACACCCGGCCATTTATCACGGTGAAACACACGGTCTAGATGGGCGTGTTAACAATATCTCGCTGGAAGGGTGTTAATTGCATACCCGGTAACGGGTGGAGTACATTCCTGTATATATCCGAGATACCCGTAGTCTTTGTCGTCCCTCATGGCGTGCTATAACATTATCGGCCAACAATTTCACCGTCCGGCCACGGCCACCATGAATTTTCCATTTTAACAGGGAAAATTTGCGCGAGACACAATCGATTTCCTGTCGGATTCCTGGTTCGGCCATCTATAGTGTTTATTATCCGCGCAAGTTTTCTCTGATACCACCGGGCATTTTTATCAGGTTGTTTGGGAATTTTGTTACCCCTATCTGCAACGTTTTAGCTTCCTAGAAAATTCGTCGCGAGATTAACAAAGGTACCAGCATTTGTTTCGTAGCTTTTATTGTTAATATGTTTTATGAAACACACCTTCTTTACGAAATAGTAAAACAATTTAATAAAAAAGAAGTCATACTGAATATTAGCAGTAAAGCTACCGAGCACTAAAAGCGATAAAAATGTTTTAGCTTACAAAATGACAGAACTCTATTTATTTGGATTTTGTGCAATTTTTAACACAATATGTGCTTGGATAAAGAAATGTGTAATTTAATAATTGTAAAATGAAAAATATTAAACCGGTCTTTTGACCGGCAGTGGTAGCTTTAGTGTTAAGCTATGCATTACTGCTGTAAATAGCAGTGTGTAAAATTAATGTGATTGGGATTGTAATTTCAGTTTGTTGAATATTTCTTTATTTACAATGTATATTCTTGCAAATTGGGGACTTTAAATGAAACATGCTGTATTGATTTACACGAGATAGTGAAGTTGAAGAACCAGCGCTGGTAAACACGTCGATAAACATTCAGTTAATTGCTAGTTAATTTTTATCCCGGTCCTTCTCGCGCCGGTGACGCGCGTTTTTTATTACGGTCTTGAAAAACGTTCCATAAAAAGGTGGATGTTTTGCATGAACATCCGAGGTCTGGTGTCGCTGATAATCCTCCTTGAATGACTTTTTCCGAAGAGAATACAGAGCTGATACGTACGGTTATAAAACAAAACGTGACGACTGACCCAATTAGCTCGAATTTAGCGATTGTAATGTTTCTTCGTACTTTTTCTGTTATAAATATGGTGCATCTGGAATGATCGTACACTTGAGACAAAGTGCAAAATCATTTTGTCACTCAGAATTCATGATACCACAAGTTAAAGAGATTAGACCTACGAAATTTTATAGACTTATGAGAAAAATTAGAACAATTTTAAATAGTAGGAAAACTAAAAGTATGTAGAAACATCGATGTATTATTTTCACCTTATTAAGCTTATTGAAAATTTTTTATTTGGCCCTTGCAACTGGCGCACAACATTTTTATGTTGCCCAAAGATTCACAGTCTAATCATGATTAGGGATGAAAATATACAGTGTCTCCCATTAATATTTGGACGCTCTTCAAAAAACGATGATTTTCTGGCAATCGACCATACGATTTGAACGATTTTGAGAAGTTAGAGTAATTAGTTTACTGTATGATGTGAAAAAAAATTTTGAAAAAATTGCAATTGGTCGAAATTGTAGTGAACATACTAAAAGGTGTATTTTACAACTTTTTTACGTGGCTTTATATTGAAAATTTAAAAATATGTTTTGTAGATCTGTGTCAATTGTATGCATTGTGAAATTTTCATCGAAATCGGTGGATGCGGGAAAAAACGACAAGGATTGGAAGATGTAAGAATCCTTAGATTTATTGCAGTTAGAGGCCGAAAATCGTGAAAAACTACAATTTTTACCATCTTTAAACGTTTGCAGTTCATTGCAACGTTGACCGATTTCGATGAAATTTTCAAAATATGTTTAATTGATACAGATCTACGAAACGTGTTTTCTAAATTTTCAATATAAGCCCATATAAAAAAGTTGCAAAATGCAACTTGTAGTATTTTCTCTGTAATTCCGAGCAATTGCAATTTTTTAAAAAATTCTGTTCACGATACGTAACAATGCAATTGTTCTAATTTCTCAAAAAAAAGATCCAAGTCATATGGACGAATATTAAAAGGTTATCGTCTTTTTAATAGTGTCACTATGTTAGTGGGAGTCACTGTATTTATTTTCTATTTCTCACAATTGCTGCAGAGAATTTTTATTTTAACACGAAGTTCCGCAGTATAGAAACCCAACTGAAAACGAAGCAGCTATCAGAACAATTTCGATACTCGATAAACCGTCCCGAAGGATTAAAAATTGAAATGGGCTCCGAGGGATTATTAAAAATTCCGAGGGAAAGGCTCGGTTTCGGTCTCGCAGGATTAAACTCGGCGTCTCCGCGAAATATTCGCAGGATAAATCCCGCGGCTTCTTTTGCCTTTGCCGGCAGCGAGGACACCGGGGGGGCCCACACACACGCGATAAAAATGAATTTTTCAAGGGGTGGATAGAGACTCGCCGGCACCATCCCTCGTCGATGGATAGGGAAAGTCGGGCAATTTTTTCCCGCGGCGAGCGCGATATTTTCCTCCTTTATGGGACAGCGGGGGTGTGTATAGGAGATCGATAGGAAATAAAATTCAAAGCAGCCGGTCGGCCTGGCCAATGAGGTTCGTTACCGGTCGTAAAGCATGTCTGGGTTAGAGAGCCCCGTGGCAAGGAATCGCGCGTCGATCTCACGCACCCCATTCGCCCCCTTCGATCCGACTGCTAGCCCGAATAGATCGCTGATAACCGGTACCTGGAACACTGGCTCTATAGCTAATTGATACGCGGAAAGGGCTGACTGCCTTTCGGGAACGTTCACTCGACCTGGAACCTGTCGCCCGGTTTCCCTCCCATTTTTAGAGCTAACCAATTCATTTTGTTGAGAGATAATTGGGGATGAACTTGGGGTGAAAAATTAGTAGAATGGATTGAGAAGATTGTGTTGAAAATCTCTTAGTGAAAATTATAATTCCAAGGGTTCCAGGTAAAAGCATTGATCTGGTCATTTTAGTCGTTCTACTAAAGATTTTGTAAAGCATAGAAAATTAGGGGTGTAGTTGGGGGAAAAATTAGCTGGATCGATCGAGAAGACTGTGTCTCCAACATCATTCGCCAGAAGTAGCAAGAATTAATTGCTCCTGAAGCTCTTAGTCAAAGTACAATTGCAGGGGTGGAAGATGGAAGCGGAAATCCGGTCATTTCAGTTCTTCTATTAGAAGTTTCGTAAGTCATGGACAATTGGTGATGAAGTTAAGGGAAAAATTGGATGGGTAGATGGAAGAGACTGTTTGGTCGTTTGGACTGATAAAGTTTCATCGCATAAACTTTTCTCTTCGGTACGATCATAAAAAAATATACCGTATCTTTGTTTACCCCTTCACTATCCACATCAACAGAAGCATACGAAACATTTATTCCTTCCTTAATAGCTTGAAACAATAAAATCAGTAATAAAACATACCCGATTTGAATCGGGATTGTCGCCTGCGGTCTATCAAAAAATATTGGAACGGTCGGACATGCCTATAAAAGTTTCGATAAACTACGTGGATTGCATTAAGATCATTTTAACGAGGAAAACAGTACTCGAGCGCTCGTTCTCTCGCAGCGTACCATTAGAGTCTAAATCGCTCGGGGTCTATCTGGCAGGCGGCTTCTTGCACGCCCTCCCGCCGACCCTAATCTTATCTGACCGTGAATTATAACGCGGCAGACAGAAGCCACGAATTTACCGACGCTTACACCCAGGCCACGTCGAGATTATGCGAGACTCGCGTGAGTCGACGAGCCGCGTGACACTGTCCTCTCGCTGTCAAGAACCGCTGTCGCGGCGAACACTTTGACTGTCAGGACATCGCGCTCGTAAAATTTTCAAAACGGCTAGAAGCCCTTTGCAACCCCTTCGCGCCGTTATGTCGAGCCAGATTAGGAGATCTCTGTCCCTGTTCGTTGTTTTGGACAAATTCAACTACATAATTCAACTCTGATACTTAACCCAAACAGTTGACCCTAAACCGTATCTGGGGGGCGAACACAAAAATCCTGAGGGCCAATATAACCCTTCAAGGTTCGACTAAAACATGTAACCCTCCAATGTTCAACTAAAAAATGTACCGCTTCGATATTCAACTGGAAAAAGTGCAACTTTAGAACGTTACTGAAAAATTTAATCCTAATACGTAACTCCAAAACGCAACCCTAAAATACAATCCTGAAGGGCAACCCCAAAATGCAAATATACAACTGAAACGCAACCCCAAAACTTCACCCTATAACATAACCCTGAAATATTATTACAAAATATAACCAAGAAATACTGTAGACAAATGTAACCCTCCAATGTTCAACTAAAAAATGTATTCCTCTAATGTTTAACTAAAAAATTAATTGTTCCAACAATTTAACTCAAAACGCAACTCAAAAAATACAACCCTAAAGCACCAACCCAAAACGTAACTCTAAAAACCTAAAACGCGACTTTAAAATATTATTTAACAATATAACCAAAAAATAAAGGAGAAAAATTTAATCAAAAAATGTAACAGAACAACTATCTTCAATCATCCACTGCAGAGAAAATAATGATTACTACAAAAGTCTGTTAATGATGTTTGCTATTATCGCATTTCGGGGAGGAAATAAGAAGAAGACCACTTGAATTAAATGCGCAAGAATACGGCGGGAAGGGAGCTGTGATCGAAGTGGCCGCGTGTTCAGCTCTCTTCGAGATCGCGACCCCTCGGCTCGACACCCCGCCGAACGAGAATAATCGTCTGCGTCTGCAAAATTCATGAACAGCCGCGAGATATCGTTAAATATTTGTGCCGGGTGTTATCGAGATGCCCGTGAACGCTTCGGCACTTTCTCCGGCCCCGAGAATTTCGTATATCTCATTTCCCCCAACCCCTTTCGCGGGACACACTCTCTCTCTCTCTCTCTCTCTCTCTCTCTCTCTCTCTCATTCTTCCGAGGGCGAGATAAAAAGCCCCCGGGCAATTTGCATTCCCGCGGTTTTTACGCCAATTTTTCCGTACCCGTGCCATCCCTGATATAAGGCTACCAGATACTGCCGGTATTTATGGTAATTGGAAATTAACATTTATTAATAGGAACGGCTTACTCCGATGTCCCAAATAACCGAGATGTTTTTCAAAAAATTGATAAAATACAGCTTGGAAAAATTCGAAACTATATTATGAAAAACCTGAAATGACCAACATTTTTTAAGCGAGCCGCATTTTTTAACGAAATAAAAATTTTGTGAAAATTTGGGAATATAAGGGTTGCCAAGAGGGTTAATTTAATACGGAGAAGAGGTCCTCGACAATGATATAAAATTTTCTCTGGGGAACTGCAATATTTAGCATAAAAAATTCCAGTTTAAAACTATCCACTAAAGTTTAATACAATATTTATACCACCTACGTCCTCCACTAATCGAATCGCATCTGAATCATTCACAAAATCGATCTTTCACCCCTCTACAGAGCTCTAAACGACAAAACGCTTCAGAATGTTGTGCTTTCCGTGTTTACGAGGTTTCGTGTTCCGAGTCGACGAGAAACAGCAAATAAAACCGGTCAGATAATAAAGCAGCCCGGTATGAAGTCTGTCAATTATTGCAACAATTTTCCCCGCGTGCTTCCGCGAAGCCGTACCATTTCGACGAGGATTTTATTTGCCCATCGCTCACCACCCCCCGCACCACTTTCGTCCCCGGCTGCATTATTAACCCGTGACCATCCTCCATCGACTTAATACTACATTTTACAATCGCGTACGGCGCCGTAAACAACCGCGTATTTGCGAGAAAGAGCTCACAGAGTTCCAACCCCCTATCGGAATGGCTTCACCCCCCTCTATGCGACGGGGTAGTGTCTTCTACAGCAAAGTTGGCCAACTGCTAGCACCAGCGTTGGTATCGAACCCTGTAATAAGTTTGACCCGCCGTAAAACTTCGCGACACTCGGATGAACACGTACCCATCGAAGTGGGTCCGCAGCAACTGAATTCGAGGCTGATTTTACTTATCCTTCGCTCAGAAATTCCCGTACATTTTTTATCCCCGTAAAATCCCTTTTATGCCCCGAGTTAATCGGATCGAAGATTTTTTTTCGCGATCGTGAATCTCCAAACTGCTCCTCGGGTGACATAGATTCACGAGCATGGTAAACACGAATGAATCGTAAATTTGACTCGTGTCGGTGCGGCAAAAATAGGAAGGAAATATGTATCTAGATAGTAGCAAAGCGAGATTTATTTTAATTTTACTTTGGACGAATTACACAGTCAAGTTTTATTCGCGATTGTGGTCCACAGTATAAGGGATGAAACTACCCTACTAACATCTGTTTCAGTTCTCGCTGAAACCACTGGATCGAAATTACAATGAAATAAAAATTCCTGCTAAGAGAATGTTCCTCAATTAATGAAAAATTTTTCCGGCACACGAAAACTGTGGGAAAGTTGGCTCAACAGTGAAACGAAACGGGGGGAAAAATTACCATCGCGGAACCTCCACTTTCATGGACTGAAAAAGTAGTGAGGAAATTGGAGAAGACTTGGATTTACAATCTAATAATTTTACGGAATCGTCTGGTGCATCACTAGTCCTTAAAACTACAATATCATAACAAATCATTCAATGTTTTCGAATAGACATTCCGGATGAGAAATCATGATTTTCTTCCGAGAGAAAATATTGTAGGAAAAATAATTTTATTATTATCAAGAATAACTATGTTATAATGATATTAATATATTAATGTATTGTATATTATTACATAATATATTACAATGATATTAATATGTTATATTATTACATTATAATATTAAAACAGTAGGCATATTGAAAAGATTTAAGAATGTCGAAGAAAGACATTTTTATTTCGTCCCTGTGCCTTGAACAACGTAAACAATAATATTGTGGAGCTATTAATGCTTTGAAGCGAAAAGAACGAAAATTAATTAACTGTGTCGGAAGGAGGGGATCTTGGGGAGCTTTTTGACAAATTGAACGGACACCCGGTACAGTCGGGAACAAGCTCGTCAGTTTTTACGACGCGTGACGTCCCGTCGTCCGGTTCGCCGACTGGTTCTACTTTAATAACAAGAAACGGTCGGAAGAAAGAAAGAGCCATGCTCTGCATCATTGTACCTCGGTTACAGAGAAAGTAATAATGCCCGGGAATCCTCCCCGGGGGCCAGATAAAAAGATACATTAACGACACGGTTTCCTCGGCGAGATTAAGTGCTGGAATTAACCGGGACAGAGATAACAGTCTAGGAACGAAGGCGGAACAATATTAGGAAGATCGAGGAAAGAGAGAGAGAGAGAGAAAATATTCCCGGTCGACGGACAGCCTTCATCAAAGCCTGAAAGACGCGGATAAATAAACAAAAGAAATCCTCTGACCGCCCGTCCCGTTCGATCTTCGTAATTTCCCTGGCAGGATTTTAATTATTCCCCGACGGAAACGGATACGTACAGCGATGATTGAAAACGTAGTTCCTTGGATATTTTACTGACAATGGATATTCAACTACAATATTATTAGCGAATACCGCTTAGCCAGTTTGTAGATTTTACGCGATCAAACATTTTGAATCAACCACATACGAGGATCCCTACGTTTTTGTTTAAGAATTTTCCACGTTCAAAAAGGCGTTCTGATGCCCTCGTCACACTCAAGTTTAATAATTTGGAAAAAAACGTACAGCGACCGTCGAGGGCTCATTTGAAAAACGAGGTTTTGTGAGGAATTTGGTTTTATTCGTTTAACATCACTGTGAACAGTGACACTGCGAGAAAAACGGATAATGGCTTTCGAAAGTAGAAAGTTTAAGCTTTAACACTAAACCTAGCGAGCACTAAAAATGTCTACTATACGTTACCATATAAAAATGACACAACCGAATTTATTTAGATATTGTGCGATTTTTATTATAATGTGTGCGTAAATATAGAATCGCGTAGAATCATTTCCAATGGTAGCATCTTTATAAATTCAATAATTGTAAAATACGAAATCTGAAAATGATAATTCCACGAAGTTGGTCCATGAGTTAACGATAAAAATAAAAATTTTCTAGGATAGATTACAAAAATAAATATTTTGAAGCAGCATCGAGATCAAGGCGATAAATTATCATCGTAATAATTTCTGTAGTGTTTTGTTCAAGCACTATAGAAGCCGGTTTAAAAGTGGTGCCAAGAATAGGGGCTGCAGAGAGGGGTATAGGCCGATGAAGAGGAAGAGGAGAAGAGCAAGAGGGAGAAGGAGGGCTCCAAGTATCGTGAGCCAAGGATACCTCCGGCCAATAGCATACTCTTGGGCTCCTACGCCTGAGATAGGATCGGATCTAGATTTGAATCACGTACAAGCTCCACCCACACCGTCCCGTCCCCGTTGTATACACGTGTATCAGCAATGTCGGGCTGATCGGTACCCGGTATGAAGCCTTCGACGTGGCTCAGATAACGGGCCGGTTCAATGCGACCGGTTCCAGGTCTCAGACTCCAAGTTCCAGCTACCGATTCGACGGACGATCGATCGAATTGTGCCGTAGATCACGCGCGATCTAACCACGCGTTCCATCTACAACGCTCCGGAACCGATATGGCACGGCGGCGCGACGTTTCGCAAACGAGAAATCATAATCGCGCATCTAGAGGATTTTTACAAGTGTCCTGGGAGCGCCTCTGACCAGTTACTGCAAATTAGATTTTTGATTCAGTTCGCACACAATTTCTCCTCGAACTCAACATATAAAATCGAAGGATCTTTACATAAATGTTTACAACTTCTGATAAAAAAAAAGTTTGTTTAAATATGAAAACTTGCTACGATGGAGCTCTATGCTATCTTGTTATATAACGTGTGAAAAAGATAAACATTTTCTGCCGAGTCATTGCATTGTAAAAAATCGAGAGGCAATTCAACCCCATTTTCGAGGGTTGGAACGTCTGTCCACCATGAATAAATTAATTAACGATAAGCAGAGGACAGTATTACGTCCGGACAGAGTGACACAGATTTCCAGAATGTTGATCGAGAGGGTCACTAATTTTTACGAATAATTATCGAGGAGCAGAATGGAAGCAATCGAAGCGAACCACTAGTTCGGAATGTCGATAGAGCTCGCGACGACGACGACCGGTTCTCGAAAAACGCGGAGCCGCGAGGTTGTACTTTAATTACAGGACGTAGTATTGACACTCGATAAATCGACTCGGAACGGGCCGTCGCCATCAGGATATTAATTTAAGTCGGCTGGATTTCTGTAATATCCACCAGCCGTCGTCGTTCTGTGTTTCCATCCCCGCGAGCGCGGCCGCGTTTGCTTAAACAACCAGATCGATCTGACGCGACGCCATCGCGAACAACCCTGCGATACTGTTGGCTTTTAACCCTTTCGAACCTTCCAGGATGTACGCGGTGTTCTTCCACTTACGTCGCTCTCACAACAATAATTATTCCGCTCAACTGCAAAGCAAACTGCTCGGAAAACGTATTAGATCGTCCTTGTTCGTTTTTGATTATTACACGCGACGCGAATTCAACCTAAATTTGTTGAAAGCAAATTATTATTCTTTCTATACGTTTCGATGTTATTAGCACTAAAATCGATTAAAATGTTTTAGCTTATAAGAATGACAAGGGTCCATTTGTTTACATTTTCTGCAATTTTTATTTCAACATGTGCTTCCATGAAAAAATTTGTCGAATCAATTTCCACGTAAGCAACTTCATTATTCTAATAATTGCAAAATTAACAATATAAAACCGGTCATTTGATCGGCAGTGGTAGGTTTAGTGTTAGAATGCGGATTTTATGCATTTATGGGGAAAACGAGGAAGAGAAATTTGAAACACTAGACGGATTAGGAGAATTAATTATTCTTACTTAATTATTACAAAATTATTAAAGAATTGATTTCCGAACAACAAAAGCTAAATGTTACTGACAAAAGGCACCGAATTTATTTGCGCTCTTAGTAATCGGAACCAGAACACCAATAAACAATTAGCGAATACAGAAGCGACAAACGCGGACGGAAATTGTTTTCCAAAGGATCCTGCGGTTCTCGCGCACTTGAATCAAGTTTCACGGCAGATTCGATATAGTATCGATCGTTCGAAAGTTCATTATAGCGAGTTGAAGTCGCGTTCGGCGATAACAGGGATCGGTTCGCGTAGAGTCAAAAGGAGAAGCAGTTTGCCCCGCGCGTTTGCTCTTGGGAGCACGAAAGTAAGGACCGGTGCGAGTCTCCGAAGAGAACAAGCTTTCGATGCCGAGGAACAGGGTGCCTGGGGGTGTTAAGGGGTGGCACCACGGGAAAGGGGAAGAAACCGATCGAATATTTAGACCCCCGGTCGTCGTATCGACAACCGATATCTGCTCCACATTCGAATAATAGACTCGCACGTCCGCGCAACGCGATGCCGGGCCATCCTCTCTCCTCCGGCGAAACAAAGACCTATTAATGCCACTCGAAAGACACACGCCCCCGCTCTGACTGCTTCGCTGCGAACGCATTCCATTACCTAGACCCCATCGAGAAGCTCAGGTGAGAACTGACCCTGAGGTCCCGACGATTCTACCGCAATTTAGGCGATACTCAGGATCGATCCGTCACATCGTGGATCAGAACTTCTTCGAATAGTAAAAATAGTTTTGCAATATCATATTAAAATTCTTGGTAATTATTTACAATAGGGTCTTCCTCACCGATTTTGATGACCTTGAAATATGTTGTCAAGGTCATCGTTCTTGTTCGGTCATAAACAAGACCGAACGTGAACGTAGGGACAGCCACTCGACGGCGACGGTCCTAGGACTGTTTTGGGTGTCACCGGACACCACTTGAGCTTAGGTTAAGTATATTGGACAGGGCAATCTAGCGCCAAAACAAGTTACGATGCATTTTCACGCAACTATGACAGACAAAAACACAAGACGACTGCAACAGACTCCCACTCCGACCGCTAAATAAACATTTCTAAACCAATCAAAATTCAGGCAACTTTTCCCATACCACCGACTACCGACCAATCAGGACAAGACCAGAACGACGTAAGACGTGACATAACCAGGACGAACAGTTCAAAATATCACGTCACTACAACGATATCGCTAATAGAACGCTTTTGTACCAATCTTGTGATCGATCTTTGTTAAATATATATAGTAGTAAGTGTTTTCCATTAAAAGTCGAATTATTTCATTTTCAAATAGACGTAACTACTTAGTTACGCCATTAGCCCCCGATACCGTCGCGAACGCGCGAACCGGATTTACAACCCGCGAAATTTGGAAAAAGAATTGCGGTACTCGGGACGCTTCAATTCTGAACAACTTTTTCCTATAGATATTACCGCCGCTCAGCTTTCGTTTCCGAAATATTCGCAAAAAAGTTTCAACATCTCAAAAAGTGATCGAAGTAGGTCTGGGTTAGATTTTAAATTGTGGCCGCTGACAAAGCGGCCACGGTCACAACTTAAAACGCCTTGAATCACAGTTGAGACCCACTGTCCTGTCTGTTTATGTTTACGAACTGAAACGCGAAATGAATCGTGTCGAACGCGAACTCATTTCATTGTCAGCTGTGGTAGCATACAGAGTATTAAACATGAAACTATAGGAATTCTTGGATATCTGCAACAATCAAGAAAAGTTGATAGATTGTTTAGTTAACAGTAAAGTGATTCATGGCACGATGAATTGTATCAAGTGCAACGAAAATATGCTACTTGATCGCGAAAACTTAATTTTTAGATGCCATAATACTAGTTACATGAGAAATCGAGACAAAAGACGTATAAAAACACAATGTAATTTCAAAATTAGTGTTTATAAGGACACATGGTTTGATAATTATACGTCTTCCCATACAAACTGCTTGCAGTTTCATTGCATATCATATAATGCTGAGAGCAACTCGACAAGAATTTATTATGAACGAACTATGCATTTCCTCGAAAACACGTGTCGATTGGGCTGCCGCCCCTTCCCCAAACCCCATCCCTGCTAAGAAATCTAATCCAGACCTGATCCGATCACTTTTCGAGATGTTGAAACTTTTTTGCGAATATCTCGCAAACTAAAGCTGAGCGGCGGTAACATGTGTAGGAAAAACTTGACAACATATTTCAAGGCCATCAAAATCGGTGAGGAAGCCCCTAATGTAAATATTTACCAAATTCTTACTTCGTGTTACATTTCTTTTTTCCGCAATGACTAAACGTGTAATATAATGGATTTTATTTTTATTTAATTCATTCAGAATCAAAATAATTTTGTATCATGGCTATTTATGCCAATATCAGTCATTCTAACTGGTACTTCTCAGAGTGGAAAAGTATCTTATAATCTGTTTACCGTACCCGAAATCGTTCATTAGATATGTGGATAGATTTATCGATGTTTTTTTATGAAATTTTATCGCACCGATCGTGTTATTCTGGCGCCACAACATAAACATAAACATAGCCGCGGTGTAACGTAACATAGTCATCGATGTTGTTGCACGCGGTGATTTTGTGTATCATAGTCGTTGGACCTAACTCTTTTTTATATATATAACGATATTTTACAAGCCTTAAAAATAGCAAAACGAGCAGTAGTACGTATAATTTTGTGACGTGGAATTCCTTTTATAAGATAATGTAGCGGCACACGGTTGGCGACCGTAATAACCATTAAAACTATCCCCTTGCAGATGTCAAGGAATACGTTTGAGGTGAGTGGTATGGATGGGAAATGCGAAGGTACTTAAAGTCATGCTACAGTTCTTAAAACCAGAACTAAATTTATTGTACGAGTCAGCCGATACAACCGCGGAGTCCGCGCGACTGCTCTCTACGAATTCCTGACCAGAACTGACTTAGTCTAAACGTTCGCTCGCTGATCCATTCTCACGAAAATCTTTCTTTCTCAATCATACAGATCGCTTTCACTCTAAACTAAACATTCGCTTTCAGATTACGCTAACACTCACCCTCGCGACACTCGACACCAAGCACTCTAGTCCCAACGCTGGACCCAATCATCTAAACAGTCACTCGACGCTATCGCACAGCACGCAACCATATTTCACAGGCAAACTCTCGACGCTGTCGCACAGCACACAATCAGCCCATTCATTCGCTTATACTAATTCTTAAAACTAAACATTTGGCGGAGACGAGGCGCCAGCTTGTCGCCGCCACACGTTGTAAAATCTTTCCTAACAGCGGCAAGGCCCGAAAAATGATTTTATTCTTTTACTATTTTCACGTGCATATCTTACCGCCAGATGCACCGCCGGCCGTGTACCGTCACAGGACTACCCGGTCGCGGGAGTTTCCTTTCCCCGCCGAACAGGGGGTAGACCTTGAACCTATTGGAGCTCAACTCTGACTTGGCCAAAAGGAATAAGGTTCACCCCCACGCAACGCCTTTTTCCGTTGTCTAGTATAAATACTAGACATAACACTAGGGCCCGGCCAGTCTTCTCTGATACCGTGTATACCACATCGTCATATAGCAAATAAATGTACTAGTGCCAGAACTCTATCATTTATTTCACCTACGATACCTACAATAATAATAAATCAATAAATATAAAAATATTCTATTATTACGTATTTTATAAAGACCAGTCATTTCGTCTGATCTTGGTAGAAATAGCTTCGTCTTAACTGATGGCAGGTCTAGCGATGAAGCGATTCCTGTCATCAAAGGATTCGTATTCGCGAAGTCGATTGTATACTTTGGACCTGTTTGCACGTTTTCCTGCTTCTCTGTTTTAAATTGTCATAGGATGTAACACATTAAATCGCTAGAGTGCGAGTTTAATGCATTCAATTACCGGACTGTGGATTTAATGCATCAAATTGCTAAACTGCGGATTTAATGCATGAAATTGCTAGACTGCGGATTTAATGCTTTAAATTGCTGGGGGGGCGGATTTAATGCACTTATTTTAGATGTATTTTTAATCTGCCGAGCGACGTAAAATGTATACATATATTAATTGATAAAGGGTTTAAATACAGTTCACCGACAATTTTCATCTTCCTTAGAATACAACGGAGCCGTGGATGGAAAGCCGGGGACTTAAAAAAAAAAATTACACAACGTGTACGATTGACTGCCAATATTTAGGTGATAAAGAAAGGGACCTAGAAAAGATGTCGAAGACAACTCGACACGATCGGATCGAAGGAAAGCGAGACGAGGAAAGCGAGACGAGGAAAGCGAGGAATTCGACAAGTTTTTGCCGAGGCCTTGGTCTACCCATGTTCGATCCCGTCAGCACGCGCGTTAACTACGCCGACAAGCCCGCCGGAGGGGGCGAGAATCCTCGTCGGATTACCGCTCGGATCGCGCCCATTCACGGGATTATCCGCGATTACCTGGGAACAGTGCCGGCAAACCTGCAGTTACCGGTGTAAGGTTGACGGGAACGGGGATGAAGCGATCAATGGTGTCGCTCGTCACTCCTCTCCCCCGTCCTGCCCCGCCCCGCCCCGTCTCTGTTGCTAAACACTTTCCAGCTCACTGGAAGTCGAGACACCGAACCGCGGTGATTTCGTTGCCAATCCTGTTTTCCTGCTTTAAAATCGGTCTAGTCAACCGTTTCCCTCGCGTATTAAGCCGAAATGGGTGGTTCTTCGCGCTTGAGGGCAGGACTTGCGAATGGGCGGGCACTAATCGCTCCAATGAATATCAGCATACAGTTTCATGTGTTTAGTAATTTTCAAAAGTACGAAGCAAAGATTGTACTTTAGGTTCTGAAGGAATGTACGGGGAGAGCATAAAGCAACAGGCTGATTGGCCAGAATCTGAACAGAAGTCGATTCTCGAATGTTCACTTCGAGTTTCAATATCGAATACTGTGGACGAGAAAAATTTTCAAGTGTTCGATTAAAGTCTCTAAGGAAACTCCAAGTTTTCAGTTGTCAGTGTAATTGTAGGAGGAGGTGTAAAGGCCCAAGGGGCGGGACAGAGGGCTGCCCAATGGAAAGAGGCGTGGTCTCCAAGCCCCGCACAAGACACACCAACATTGAATCCATAGAGAATGCCAAGTGAAGTAAAGAGAGGAACAGGAAAATCCTCGTAAACGCTCCTACGTGGAAATTGGTGGTTGCATAACACGTGCGAGCGCTCGAACGTGTTTAACAGCGAATTAGGTAACAGTCCCGGGCACTCGGGGGCAGATTTCTCAATTCCCCGGCCGAAAACAGGCTAATTGGCCGCGAATGAAGCCTGCCCTGCCGGGCCGATGATCGATCAACGATCACAAATCCGGCCGTTAACCGTTAATTGCGCGTGCACGTCAAAACGCAAACGGGTCGGGACGTGAGGGGAAGCACGGGGTCTCTCCGGAACGGCTCTCGGAGGGGCCGGCACACGCTGACATTTACCGCGGGAAAATTTATCGGATAATATCGAGTGTCCCCTTCCCCCTCCGGTGGCTCCCGGATTAAACATGAAACGATCTGCCCCGCGTAGGTGTGCGACGACAGTTTTCAGTGAGCCGGGGGAGGGGACTAGAGGGGCGGTGTCTGTACTCACCGTTCTCCACGTAATAGCTGGTCTCGTTGTACCGCTCGTCCGTGAATCCTGGCCTTTTCGCTTTCAGGGCTTTCGTTTCCAATTTCGCCTGGAACAAAGGGCGCAATAGATAAGTGAACCGTATGGTCTGCCCGGCTGACTGGATAGTTGGCTGCTCGGCTGACACACGGGCGAGGAACCAGTGGATACTAGTTGTTGCCAAACAATGTTCTTTGCCTTTTCTTTCGTGGCTTTCTGCAGATTAAAATTTCTGAGCTCCATTTGGAAGACCTTTTAAAGTCCTCTAAAGATTACAGACTGTCCCTAAGATGGTTGATCCTAGATCTATAGTAGTTTGAGGCGAGACTCTAAGTGGATTCATTGTGTATCTATGTATAAGAGAGAGTGAGAGAGTTTAAGGCGATAATTTATATTATTAAGTAACTGGAGCTTTTGGGGAGGGGGCGGGGCTAAAAGGAAAGGGGCGGAGTCTTGGGCGGGGCCGAGAAAAATCGACATAATTTTGAGATATTTCAAACAGCCTTTCAGAGTCTAACAATAAGTGTTCTACGTATTAAAAAATAAAATTAACAATGGTCTAGACAAATTAATTTCGCACGCAAAATGTATGCTAGTATGTGTACCACGGCCACATACCCTATAGGAAAATAAGTGCAGTCCATCAAGAAAATAAGAGCGAAGAGAATGAAGCTTCCGGGAAAAAAAAACGGCCGCAAACACGGAACGGAACGCAATAAAAATACGGGGAACGGGCTGACGATAAGGCGACGTTATAATTTGGAACGGCATTTATCATCCACGGTTGCTCATCCAGTAGATAGTGACCGATGTGGTCAGCCACGGTCTCCGTGTTCGATTGCGGCGCCGCGCCGGGTCGCGCCGTGCCGGGACGCGTCGCGTCGGTGTGTGGTCGATATCGCAAGAAAAAACAACTATCGGTATCGAGGCGAGCCTAGCGATAAAGGGAAAAGTTTCAGCGAACTACACGGAGCCAAGTTTCCCTTTTTGCGAGCCCCTGCCAGGTGACAACTTCGATTGCTTTCGCTGAAAAAACAAGAAGAGTTTCTTTCGAACCGAACCAACAGAATAACTTCTCTCCCTCTCCCTCTCTTTCGCCCCCCCCTCTCTCTCTTTCTCTCTCTCTCGCTCTCTCTCTCTCCCTCTATCTCTCTCTTCTGTCGCGACGGGAACGACGACAACTGTTTTAATTTGCATATGCTGTTAGCGCGAGGAGACACTGGCTGTTTGTGAGATTAGGAAAATGGAGCTGGCACAAATTTATTGCTGTTCCTGGAACTGGTGCGACAATCCTGTTACTTACACAGTAATGTTTTTTCGTGGTAATGCGATTTTTATTGGATTACGTTCCGCTGAACAGACTGATTATTACGAGACTGTGGATTTTCATGGGAAAATAAAAATTGTATCAATTGCAAGGTACGAGTGTTAGACATTTATTTCCTTTTTCGATAAATGTATGGAGTTGAAGAAAATACAACAATATTTTCAAACTTTTCTAATACTGTGACTCAATTTTTTCATAAATTCATAAAATTCACAGATTATTAACTAGACAACCGCTTTATGCAAAATAAACATTTTTTACATGAATTGTATCAAAGTGGAGTGAAATAAACATTGATTTTCTTTCTTAATACTTACCCGGCGGGCTGTTTTCCTCTGTTTTTCAAGATATGCGCATATTTTTGTAAGATAATCAAATAAATGTGTATGTATTGTTTTAAAGCCTTGCTATTTTATTAAATCAACATTATTTTTGATAAAATTTTACATAGTTATTTATTTACATGTCTAGCAAAAACGTAAATCTACATGACCTGTCCGTTAAGTGTTAATATGTTTAGTAGGTTGCAAATGATTGAACATTATTTTTAAATTTTCTGAGTATTTTGACTATTTTAAATTGCACATATCCATTTTTGTCACGAATTCACAAAATCCGCTGTTTACCGATAACAATCTTCGGCGATTAGACGTGCCATCTTTTGGAATGTAAATAATAAAAATTTCGAATAAATAGAAGGTCGTATTTGACTGTAATGGCTGGTAGAAATTTGTAAAAAAGAGGCCGAAAAGGGCGAAGCAAGATTAGTGGGCAATTGAATCGTGGAAAAGTGAAGTTCCGACGAGCGGCGAGAAGTCGTTGTAAAGGCAACGGATGGATGGCGACGCGCCGGTGCCATTTCCGGTCCGAAGAAACACAAATCCTCGCTGTGAACGGAACACAAGCTTCCCTTTGTTTTCCGTGAACCAAGCGAAAGCATGGTTGTTCCAGCGATCCGCGCCCGGCCAGCCTTCAATTATAGCAGCTGCTGCGTCGCTCTGCAGGCCGAAATAAATTTACCTACGGCTCTGACACTAATTCTCTCTCTTCGATCCTGTGCCAATAATTCTTTCATTGTCGCGAGCGACGCGTTAGGCGGAGCGGCTTTCGCCCGTCGAACACAGAAAATCGCCGAGCCAGCTCAACCAACGATCCACTAAACTACAATTTGCCGAATAGATTCCGACTTTGAACGTTATTGGCTGGTTTGGTTCGGCCGCTTAGATACGCGGTCGGCTGAAATTGCATTGCCAGCCAGATTTATTTCTGCATATTTATCTAAGTACAGTAATTTCGCGATATAGCTCCCATCGCCTGGTCCGAGCAGGGACAGAGATCGCGAAGAGAAACTATTAGATTTTTATGACTGCGTTCACCGCGCCGAAAGTACAAAGGGAGATTGCTGAACGTAGTAAAGAACAGTGCGTGTAATTACGGACCGCGCGCGCGGCCGAAAATTCCTACATACCGTCGATTAAACCATTAAACACAGCTGAAATTATATCGTGTTTAGTGTGATTTTAATTAGAAAAATTCCACAAATAAGTTGGTGAAAGTCCCATTAAAAAATAATGAAAAATAAAGAAGTTTTGTAATTTGATTAGTAATGGTTTACACTACGGTATCGGATTACGCTGCTCGGCGACCGAGGCATGACCCTCGGTGGAAGGGGTAGGCGAAGAGACTTGACCCTTGATTAGTATTGACCCTTTTAGAGTTCGAAATATGAAGTCATTTTTATTAGAGTGCCGAGGAACACGTGGTACCAAATAAAATGGTACCATTAGTGCCACGTTTCCCGAATTATTTGTCCGGTCTTAGAAATAAAGTTGGTCCGCAAGAATTAATTTTTATTTTTTAAATAATTAATCGGCTAAGTCGATGGGTGGGAGCTTCGCTAAATATTATTCACTAATTTGAGTCTGAAGGTGTATTTTATCTACGCCCTTAGGAACGCGTTAGGACAACACGGTACCATTTTCGCAAGAATTGGTTTCTATCACTGTCAATTATTAATTGGTTCCGGGAGCATTCTCGGGGAATAATTACAATTAAACGAGCTCCTAATAAAGCACTCCGAAGCGCAGTCGTTCCCCAAAGAAGCCATTAAATGGCAGACGAATTAATTTAGGATTTCCTCTGGAGGATGACGACACTGGGGGCACAATCCGCTTAATTCGCGGGAGTTCGCGTGACACACACAATTAATTAACGTTCCTACGATTATAATTTAAGCGGTCCGCGCTCTCTTTAACGTACTCGCGAAAACCCGTGGCATTTTTCATTAAAAAATCTGCATAGCCCGTTAAAATCTGCAACTGAAAACCTCAACTTTGAATATTTTATTCCGCGACCAAACCGGCTCATTCAAATCTTCTCGCTAAATGCGATTTGCCTAGAGAGCGCATAGAACGAAAATATAATTTCACGTTGAAGAAATGGCGGAGAAAAGTTCGCTGTCCGATTAAATCGCGACTCGACAGAATATGGCGATGGAACGTAACGGTTATCGATTAAATCGAAAATCGCCGATCATCGAGCGCCCATTAGGAGTAGAAAGGAAATCACCGGAGTCGTATTAATACCTGTTAATCATCGCAGTAATTAAACGCGCGAAACGACAGCCGAATGCTCGGATTTTTGCCAATTCTCACTGCTTCTCGGTTTCTCTCTCTCTCTCTCTCTCTCTCTCTCTCTCTCTCTCTCTCTCTCTCCCATCCTCTTATTTTCCCTTCTTCCGCAGAACCGACTGGCGCATTACATTAATGAATCCTAATATTCCGGTAACGGCGCCTCGTCCCCGTCGCGCGTTTTAATTAAGACAATAATCAGCCGAAACACCGAGCCATGGAAATCCGATTAAACCGGACGCGTAACACGAATTCGCGACGTGCAAACAATTCCTGTCAAATCGATCGATCTCGCTCCACGGAGCAACGGATACGACGGCCGCCTAAGGTATTCCAGTGAACCAGGCATATCTTGATCAGACCGGACCAGCCATAATTAATACCCCTCGTTAGCCCTGACAGAAAACCGCGCTAAACCGCGAGCAATGGCTAACCGAGGACTCGGAAAATTTCGATGAATTCCCAGTGTCGTTGAAATGTTTGCTAGTACGTTTTATTCCGATAGTACGAGCTGTTCAGTGGAATGAGGACACTTTGATCAGACCGAGGGTACGAGAAAATATGTTTGCAGTATACTTTGTTGACCGTTGTTTGATTCCATATAAACATCAGCAAAAATGTTAATAAACAGGGTCGTTCATCTAATTTATTCGAGCTCGTAAATATTTGTAACATAATGGAAATGGTTCGTTCATGTAGACTGTGGATTTTATGCATTTATAACAAAAATGGGTATCTGCGATTTAACTCGGTAAAAGATTTTGTATTTACATAAATCTGGGCCAGAGATAAAGTTTGTTACGACAGCAGAAATTAAACAATTAGATTCAGAATGGTAAGTGGAGCGATCTTAGTCGAGTGCTTGATAAAAACGTTTCTCAATAACGCTTTGTTAATGTTACGCAATTAAAGAAAGTATCGGAAACAGTTTCAGTGAAATGGGAACGTACGGAGCAGACCG
Source organism: Lasioglossum leucozonium (assembly GCA_028454225.1). Classification (NCBI taxonomy): domain Eukaryota; kingdom Metazoa; phylum Arthropoda; class Insecta; order Hymenoptera; family Halictidae; genus Lasioglossum; species Lasioglossum leucozonium. The sequence goes on from CM052207.1 coordinate 796,848, forward strand.
CGCAAGAAATATTGACACCAGCCAGCTATTATATTAATACCAGGTTGGTATTCCAGCTTGTTAGGCCTGGGAACTTTGTCCTTTCATGGTTGAAAGGAAGTTTCGAAGAAAGCACCCTCGAGGACACGAGCCTAAATGCCAGGACGCCGGGGTAACGGCTCTGGGGCCACGAAGAAACCTTTGAAACGTGCGAATCCGTTTTCACAGGAGGAAAAAAACGAGCATTAAAAATAATTCTTACGGCGAGAAGAATACACGAAGAAATCCTATTAGTTGACATTGAACTAAACTTTATTTAAAAATAATATCAGATGTCTAAATTAAAATTAAAAGCAAGACCTTCGAACGATATACAATAAATTCCTACCGTATTTTTCTCGCTTCTAAAATTTATTTGGTTATAGAACACGTTTCATTAACTGTCGATAAAACGTTGAAGCCTGTGATAAAACGTTCAAGTGGAGCAGCCTCCTAACGACCAAATTTATTAGAACATTCTCAGCCCATTTTCGAAACTACCTCCACAAAACTCCAAATCCCCAATCGAACTTATCTCCCCTAACTCCCCTAAATTGAGCACGCATCCCTAGCAATCCAAAAACTGGAATCCAGCTTCCAAGAGGGATGAGCCACCCCCAAAAATATCAGACCACCCCCACCCTCATCCGAAAGAAGCCTACGTAGCGAAAAGCAAGTTGGACGATTCATTCGTCGTCGAACAGAAGAAAAATCTCATCGTGTAGCCTAAACGGGGCCGAAGGGGGTGAGAAGAACGCCACGGTTGATGGCAGAAGGGAAACATTGACTCCTCGAAGCGGGAACCGTGGTTCGAGGGGGTTGCCGGGGTTTGTTGGAGGGGGGATGAAGGGAAGGCTGAGGGCCGGTCGATACAGCCGAAAGTCCAGAACAGGGTGAGCGTGGCGCGAAAATTCCTGCGGATAGAAACATAAGTCGGTTGGCAGGGCTCGGAACCCACCCCTTCGCCCCGAGGGCTGCTTCTCTCCTTTTTTCCCTTCCCCTTTTTTCTCCGCCGTTTACTCTTCGTGTCTCGGCCGAGGAACACTTCATTTCGCACGATCGAACATCCCCCAACCATCCTTTCGACATCTTAACCCTTCCTCCGACGGAAAATATTAATGAAGTTGCTGACTTCAACCCTTCCGCCAAGAACTGTCTTCGACTTCGAAGGATGCCTCCTGTGCACGCGGATTACCATTTAGTGGAATCTTTTTTATCGATCATGCCTCTCCTTGATTTTTTTCGTATTATTATCTTCGTGTCGATTGTGAATGCAAATGTTTTTCTGTGGTTTTGTTAGAAAACGGCTTTCTGTTTGAGTAGGTACATTTTGGGTGCGAGAAAAAGTGGGGACACTATAATATACATAGTGCCAGTCAAATGTCCCCATTTCAATTCAATTGATTTCTTTTCGAAATTCTTCTAGGGGTTGATTTTTTCTGAAAATAAATTTCAGAAATCATCTCAAGAGTGTGAGGACACTAAATGAAATTTAACCGGTTAACAGGGTCATTGTAAAACAAGGACAATATTTATTAGTTTGAATGACGACCCAGGGTCGTAGCCGGCAGAGGAGCCTAGCTGACGACGACGACGGCTACTTGACCCGCGGCAAATTCGATTTAACGTATTCGAGCGACCGTAAATCAACGTCGTTCATCCAATTTAGCAGAACGTTAGCTTCGCGATCGCGCTAATGACGTTTAAACGGTAATTAAATTTACATTAACGAAAGAGGCGGCGGTCGTGGGGGTAGTTAATATCGACTGACAGGCTCTCGTCTCGGCGAACGATAAATTCCCTCTCTTCCTCGCCAAAATCAGATTTATTTATGTATTTATTATGTACATACATATATATATATATATATATATATATATATATTATATTTATAAAATATTCGAACACGAATTGATTCGGAAATGCTTTCCGAAGGATTTTATTAACACCGAGTCCCGTCGGCGTTTCGCAAAAATTATCAATCTCCATATTTATTTACACGAGGCGGAAAGAGCCGATGCGCGCCCATCAACTCCGACAATCCGCGAATATTGTTTAAATTAAATGAAACCAATCGCAACGTTTGATCAAGTGTTTGTACCGACGCGATAATTGATCGCGGAATTCGATAAAATTGAAACGGTGATGCACGCCGGAGGTCTGGCGAAATTGAATTTTCGCGGGAACACCCGGCCGCCATTGTGGCGGCTGTCCTCTGTCGCTCGAGAAATTAGAAACGATTAAACAACAAATCTTTTATTAAGTCTTTGGTAATGTTTGCGGGCTGAACTCGTTAAAATAACGACATTGCTTTCGAACCGGATGGTGAAAATGCAATCTTTGTTCGCAATTAAGGGACCGGAAGAGCGTCGTTACGAGCAGAAGGCAATGGCGGCAAATTCGAAACAAAAGAAGCCGCTGTTTCTTTTGATCGCGGTGTTTCGCCGGTGTACAAGTAATTGTAAATGAGGAACAAAGCGAATGGGACAATTTATCGTCTGTTGTTTGTTTTTTTAAGTGTCAGGCCAAGTTCCCGGCCCACCTCTATCGCTGGAACTTCACAGGTCCACTCGAAATTAATTGCTCAAGGCAGCGCTTAAAGTCTTAACCCCCGGGACGGTTCCGCCGCTTTGTTAATCCGCCATTAATCTACGAGAACGCGAGCCGGAAGTCGAAATAAATTCGTACCCGATAGCCTTATCAACCTGATTAAGAACCGTTATTGCAAATTGAATTGTCGCGAAAACAAATTTGTTGTTGATTGAACTCAGTCGGCAGATTAATCGGTGGATTATACAGGGTGTCCCAAATTCCTTCAACTCCCGCAAATGAGAGGTTTCTGAGGTGATTTGAAGCAACATTTTCCTTTGAAAAAATGGCCGCCGCGGCTTCGTTTTACAGTTATTAACAAAAAACACGAACCAATCAGATAGCGGCTACAGCGGACGTTCATTCCATTCACTATAGCTACGCTCTGATTTATCCGTGTTTTTCGTTAATAACTCCCAAAAGAAGACGCGGCGGCTATTTTTGCAAAGGAAAATGCTGCTTCAAATCGCCTCAGGAACCTCCCATTTGCGGGTGTTGAAGGAAGTTTGAAACACCCTGTATTAGATCGTCTCATAAGTTCGTGCCGCGAATATGTTCATTCTTTTCGCGCTGTGTTGTATAAACATAGAGCGATAAGCGCCCAAAGGGATTAAAGTTGAGAGAGAGAGAGAGAGAGAGGGTGATTACATTTTTTCTTAAACTTTCAAGGTATGCTTCATATAGAAATTTAAATAATAGAGCAATGAGCGGCACGAACTTATGAGATGACCTAATACAAAACAATTTTGTGAAACGAAGTTAAAAATTTTGAAATTGGATGAAATTTGTTTGTCTCGCCAAGACATTCAGTAGACTAGAAATAAAATAAAAATTCGTCAAATTTTGTTCGATCTTGCACTTCATAATTTTTTTAGGATTTTTAAGCGTACGTAGAATTAACAATAAAATAAAACTCTATGAACACCGTACCCTAAATCGTGTGTGAGAAATGGTTTGAGGCCTGTGTGACATGGTTTTCGCTTTCCCTAAAAGTCAGTTTTTGTTCTCTAGATTATCTGATTTCGTCCTCTTTCAACGGAGAAAGTATTTTTCTCGCGGCGACGCGACGCTCAGAGTCGTTCAGCAACAGGCGGCAACAAACTGCGCGCAGAGTTTCCCTGCAGACCGACGTGGGTTTTCGACGCCGAGCGTCCTACCATCCCTTAAAAACCTCTGTTTCTCCATTCGTCTCTTTCTTCGTGAACCGAGTGATACTATATTCGAATTTTTCTTAGGCGAGAAACATCAATTTATTTTCTTCAAATGAAACTTCAACCTCAGGTTAAATTTTGCAAAATTATTTGAGGTTTTAAAAGAAAAAAAATTAATTAATGGACTGTCGATTTTATGCATTTGAAGAAATGAGTAAGTGTAATTTCGAAAAGTCGAAACATTATAAAAATGTAGAGACTATTATATTATTTTCAACCTATTAAACATTTTGAAATAGGAAATTTTCTATTTTATTTCAGTTCAATGTTCTATAAAAACGTATTAGTCCAACAATTTTTCATAATAAAAATCGCCAGAAAGAATAATAATTTTCATTTGATTTCCAGAGCGGTCTCATTAAATTGCTCTACTAAAATTTTCAGAGAAGGATTATCTAAAATTTCCCTTTTTTTTAAACTGCAATGTGCGGATCTCCGAATAAAACGAGAATGGTTTTACCGGAGTAGGATTGGAAACAAGCAGAAGAAGAACGGCGAACGGAGCAGCGCTCGCGAACGTGTAAAAATCGTCGTTAACGGTGACGTGGAAACGAGGTAACAGGCGTCGAATTTTGCCGAAGGTGCGAGATGGCGGTTGCCGTTTATTTCGTTAATGACGACTGGCCGGTCTGGATTAATGAGAACGTGGCCCCGTGACGGCGCCGGGACGCCCTCCGACGTCGGATATCGACGAGAACGACCGAGATACGCGACAAGTGGATGAAATACGCGCACCGTTTCGGACCTGTTCCACTGATTTCGATGGCTAAGGAGCTGGCATCGGCTGCCTTCCATGCTTTCGAAATAGATTCTCGAGAGCCTCGTTGAGATCCTTGCATTTTTTTTCTCTGCTACGTACACTCCACTTCTCTCGGTTCAACTTACTAGGTATTTTTAAAAAATATTGCCATCCCGTATTACTCAAATGCCATTAAAAGAGACAATTTAAAACAGTTAGAGAAGCATAAACTCAATTAAAATTTGTCTCGTGGAAATAATGTTTAATTATGTTAGATTCTATAGTGTATTAATTGCAATTTTTGTATACTGAAGCCACATATCAGTTAAAAATTAAAAGATTAATTGCAAAAATTATTTAAAAAAACAAAGTTCGCGAGAACCTCATAATTTTATGTTACAGTTTTGTGAAAGTATTTCTGGAATTTAGAGAAGCTGGAGGAATATAAAATAAATGTCTGTTTATTTTAATATAATAAATATCTATTTATTTTAAGGGGACGAAATGAAATGAAATTGTATTATTAGACTTTGCAATGCGTCGATTTTAATTTTTTCCAAAACTATAAAAAACTTGTTTTTGACACAGTTCATAATACGTCCCTAAGGTTTATAGACTGTCACCAATTGAGAGTCGACAATACTACAAAAGGATTTAAAATTTCTTGAACAGAGAAGCACAATGCGATTGTTAAAATTGAAGTGAAAATGTTCTTTGCAGATGTTGACCGGAACAATTTTTGTTGAAGAAATTGAATTATTAAAATCGAAGTGGAAATGCTTCGAAAATTTTTCCAGCACAGCCGGCTATTGAACGAGTACTTACTTTATCTGCGTGTTATACTGCCTTCAGAAACTCCGGACACCACTACAGGCAATCGTATTCACGGACACAGACATTTACGAGCACGAGAGAGGGAACAGAAGATAAGAAAGCAGCGAGAAGTTTGCCCGATCTGCTCCAGGTCACCGTCACCCGAATACTAAACTCGATCCTCCATTGATTTCTACCTGTCCCGCTATAATGCTTATTTATTCGCCTAATTGTCTTCCCACCCCGTCCAAGGGCAGAACGATCATTCGGTGTCGTGCCGATCGGAACTTTTGACAGTAATTGTCAATAATTTTCTACGTGAGGAAGAAAATTTCTATCAAAGGCCTACGACCTACAGTTTTTCTAACCACCGGAAAAAAATACCTGACCCTGATTTAAATGGAACTGGAGTTGGATAATACATGTGTTAACAAGTGTGATAATTATAGTGCGGATCTACATGTTTCCCACTAAGGCCCGCTACACACATCCGTTGTTTTAACGTACGCCGACCGCCCGGTACCGGAATTGCGGTCTGAAATACGATGGATTCAATTAGACGCTGCACATTTATTTGAACCGTAATTACGGCGTCGCACGTCGATCATGCGTCGTCACAATCGCATATACGATCGTCTTTACATTATCGCATATCAATTGTTGAACACGTCCGTTATTCTGCCGCACAGTCGCCGCAAGTTAGAAAAACGGATGTGTAGCAGGCCTAATATTCCATCAGAATTGCAAAGAAAATACTAAAAGTTGTATCTTGTACCTTTTTTATGTGGGCTTCTATTGAAAATTTAGAAAGCACGTTTCGTAAATCTGTATCAATTAAACATATTCTGAAAATTTCATCAAAATCGGTCAACATCTAAAGATTTTTACATGTTTCAATGCCTGTCGTTCTTTCTGTATTAACCTATTTCAATGAAACTTTCACAATGCATATAATTGGCACAAATGTACAAAACGTATTTCTTAAATTTTCAATATAAACCCACATAAAAAAGTTTTAAAATGGAACTTTTAGTATTTCCTCTACAATTCCGACCAATTGCAATTTTCAAATCGTGTGATCCAATATCAAAAAAGTTATCGTGTTTTAAAGTGCGTCCGAATATTAATGGGAGTCACTGTATATGCAAAATAAAATTATTTGTATCGTTTGCAAGGTACTGGAATCAAGTAAAAATTTATTTCTTCCTATTGTAATTTTAATAAGTTGATAAGTCTAGTTATATAATAATTGAACTGCAGATTTTATGCATTTACAGCGAAAATGACTAGACGAAATACAAAACTGTGAAAAAACATTTCAAGAATAGAAAAATCGTACCAAATCACTTTTAGTTCGTTAAAATTATTAGAAAAATAAATAAATGTTGCTCCTGTATTTGGCAATTAATGCTAATTTTTATTTTGCACAAGAATCCACTGTTTAGTGATAATATTTTGTGAAAGGCAATTAGTGTTGCGGTGTTCCTGTGACGAACTCACCTTCTTCAAGTCCTTGCTGGCGTCCGCTTCTTCAGCTTTCCGCTTCTCCGAGATCTTCGGCGCCGGGACGGCGATCGTCGCCTCTCGCAATGGTTTCAGATCGACCTGAAATAGAACGTGCATTGTTAATCACTCGCTGAAACTGCACAGCCGACATTAAAATAGCAGTAATCGTTACAAAACGGTCTGAACATTGGAAGATATTACCAGGCTACCGTTTTATCTCCACGAGGATTACTGTAAAATAAGGGAATGTTTTAAACTCTGCGTTGCTGCGACTTTATTGAAACGAGTGTGTATAAAAAAGTGCACCGTAATTTCATTAAGCGACCATCTTATTCCATTCTTTGATTATTCTTTCTAAGCAGAAAGGGGTTGCAGGGCTTGTAACGCTGCCATTTTGTAACAGAAAGAAAAAGGGTGTACTCTCATCAAGATATCTCACCGAAACGATTCACTAATTAATTAATTTTAAAATTATCAAGAAACTAGCTGCAGTCTCTAATCTGAATAAAGTAGTATCTAACTATTTTATTTCATCGACGAACCCTCCGAAGCAGTACAAGTTTAAAATTCTTCTCCCACAATTTCACAAAAGTACGGAAGGAGAGGTTTAAAATTAATACAAAATTAGCTTGAAAATTACCAGGAAAGTGTCTAAATTCTTTATACTTAATTTTCATACCTACTTAATTTATTTCCTCAAGAATCCATCCGAAATAGTACAGGTTTAAAATTCTTCTCACAGAATTTAAAAAAAGTGCGGAAGGAGAAGTGTTCAACTTAAAATTTTATATTAAAATCAACAGTTAATTCGCTTGAAAATTACCGGGAAAGTGTGTAAATTCTTTATACTCAATTTAGATACCTATCTAATTTATTTCCTCAACGAATCCTTCGAAGTAGTACAGGTTTAAAATTCTTCACCCAGAATTTCACAAAAGTGCGAAGGGAGAGGTGTTCGATTCAAAATTTTATATTAAAATCAATACTTAATTCGCTTGAAAATTACCAGGAAAATGTGTAAATTCTTTATACTTAATTAATGTATGTATGTATGTAATGATATTTCGTCCCCTCAGGGTTTCAAATCCATTCCACCACCTCACCCTTTACCAATCCTCACTATCGCCTAATTTCAAGCGGGACTTACTTTTTATTAAGGTGGGTTCCGAACCACCTATTTTGCCAACACACGTGAAACGCACCCAGATGGCCACTTCCCGGCTTTTTACCGAGCGGTCACCCATCCTAGTGCGTCCCCCGCCCTACGCCGCTTAACTTCGGTGATCGAACGAGAACCGGTGTTTTCAGCGAGGTTGACTTATACTTAATTAATGATGGCTGTCTAATTTCTTTCTGCGAGAATTCTTCTACACCCAACAAGATTGAAAATGTTACACTGTAACTACGCAAAATGTTGAAAAAAGAAAGATATCGTGCTAAAAATTTCTGGGACTGGTGAACGATCAGGCGAGTAGGCATTTCAGACGAGTCACAGTCAAGTCGACAAGACATCGTCGCGCATTGTCGTTAATGCGGCCGCGGCCGAAGGGGTTCCGAGCGCATCGATTCATGATAATCGGTTTAACTCGTCCCTGCTTTACGGGCGCAGCCCCGCACATGCTAATTTCTCGTTAGCAGCACGGCCAAATAGAGATAGAGAGAGCGAGAGAGGAACGTGGACAGCACACTGAAGGCACCGATTTACTGGACGGTAATTCGGGCCGTGGCGTAATGGCGCGAATCGGCGAAAGGCCGGTTAATCGATGTCGCGCGGCCCGCGTTAATATAATTAGATCCTTCGAACCGCGCGTCCTTGTCCGATCCTATTACGCAAACATTGTTCGACAACGTTTACCAGCCATCCTATTTTTCAATCCTCCCGTCTAAATATTTTTATTCGTTTGTAAAACACTAAAGCAAAATTTCCTTGTCTAAAATTGGGAAAACGTAATTGTGATTGTATTTGAAAGACAGGTACAGTGACTCCCATTAATATTTGCACGCTCTTTAAAAAAAAAACGATAACGTTTTTGATATAGGACCACACGATTTGAACTTTTTTGAGAAGTTAGAGCAATTAGTTTACTACATGATGCTGTAGGATATGTTTAAAACGAACGAACTTTAATACGTCTTCTACGTACGGCGTCGCGGCTAGCACTGTCTCCAGTGGAGCTGCTCCAAAATAAAAACCTTGTTCGAACAAGTGAAACGTTATACATACTCCAAAACACGTGAAGCCTTATATATTAACATAATTGTTTAGACGACTGACGATCGACGACGGGACATGTCCCCCCTCACGTCTCCCCGCTTACAATGCGAAAAGAAATTTTTTCAAAAATTGCAATTGATCCGTGTTTACAAACCTCTCAGCTGATTTTGTGTAATCGATGCATCGTCAGTAAGCATATTTTAAATTTCGAATTTAATCTGATTATCTCGCGTACCCGTTTCTTAGTTTCTGCTCTCCCAACCATATCAAAGTGACAATGCCTTGCCACAAGAACGTGCCAAGTGTACAGGTTTTGCTCGTATTGTCGCAATCAGCTGTCGACCTCGGCGCCATAATATCAACACCGTAGCTTCTGAACTTTAATTTCAAATGTTGAAGCCAAACATTCAAATCGTTCCGACGCCAATCCCGTTACTTGTTTGCTTTCCTTTCTTTCCCGTGTGACATCCATCGTGAGGACGCCGCCAAGGTGTTCTAACGATCATTCTGTGTCGTTTGTCTTCACGAATTTTCAAATCTCCTTCTCCTCGATCCTTTCCTATCCACTGGCCCATGCGGTATAAATACACCTGTCGTACCGCTCGCGAACCAGAACAGTCGACAAAGTCTCCTTTTACATTTGCGTACACCTTTTCCATTGTCACGCACAGATAACGCGCCGCAATACTTGTACCGCTTCCTGGCCGTGGCCTTCTATCACCTTGCTATTTCCGTGTTATTAATTTTTGTTCATTTATTCACCTCATCATATTCATTCTAATCCGTGTATCATTTTTGTTAAATATATTTCCTGTCTATCTATACTTGCATCAATCATTCTTCTCTAACCTAAGGGACTCTCTAACCGAACTAGAGTGTACAACAATAGGAATTATAGAGAAAATTTGTAAAAGTTCCATTTTAAAACTTGGTCATATGGGTCTATATTGAAAATTTAAGAAATACGTTTTATAAATCTGTCCCAATTATATGTATTGTGAAAGTTTCATTGAAATTGGTTGATACATGAAAAATGACAAACATTAAAAGATGTAAAAGTCCTTAGAGTTATCGCAGTTAGAGCAGGAAAATCGTGTAAACTACAATTTTTACCATCTTTAAACATTTGTAGCTGATTGCAATATTGACCGATTTTGATAAAATTTTCAGAATATGTTTAATTGATACAAATCTGCGAACTTTTAGTATTTTTCTTTGCAATTCTGATGGAATATTAGGCCCTTTAGTATTTTCTCTGTAATTCCGACCAATTGCAATTTTTTCAAAAATTCTTTTCACGTTACGTAACAAACCAATTGTTCTCAAAAAAATCCAAGTCGTATGATTCAATATTTAAAAAGTTATCGTCTTTTTGACAGTGTCCGAATATTAGTGGGAGTCACTGTAGGTAGAATAGTATGGAGCACAAAATATATTTGAAAATTAGAAGGGAGTGTCTACAGTCCTCGAACATAAATACGACAGTGTTTAATTCATTCCAAAGTAGAGCAGGTTTAAAATTTTTCGTCCCAGTGATTTTTCAGAAGAGCGAAAAGAGATTGACAGGAAATTCTACACTAAAACCACTTAAAAATCGATTTGAAAATTAGCAAGAAAGTGTCTACAATTCTCGAACTGAAAAATGACAGTGCTGAATTCGTTTATTCTCTGAAAGATTCTTCCGAAATAGAACAGATTTAAAATTGTTCTTTCCTGTGATTATACAAAAGACCGAAAAGAGATTGACAGAAAATCTTGCACCGAAATCGATGAAAAAATGATTTAAAATTACGGATACGTCATGGAGATAATTTCAGCGCACAGAAAAAATTCTAACGAATCAAATGGCACTCTCACGCACAAGAAACTCCGGTAAGCCGAGAAACAGGTAAAATCGTAACCGACGAGGGGACGTGGCAAGTTCGCAAAACCGTCGGAGTAGAAAATTCCAATCTCCGAATTCATTCTATAGCTAATTACGTTATCGGCCAATGTTCTAATTACATTGATCAAAGCGGGATAAAAGGGCGAGAGAAGAGAGAAGAAGTTCCGGCCGAAAGTGTAATGGCCGGGGCCCGATCGAGTACGAATTTACGGGCGCGGGCTGGTTTTCAAAAGTTCCACGGGCCGCGAATGCCCGGTAATTAGGTGTCGAAGTTTTAATGGTGCGTTAAGGCTTCCTTTGGACAAGAACGGCCCGGGAAAAGATTAATGGATCGAAGATTTAACAGGCCGCGCCGCGCCGCGCCGCAGCCAAGATTAAGCGCTAGGAAATTCACTCGGTTATTAAACCAAGGAAAACTGCGGACTCTAGTCAAATCTCCTGACGAAACCACGTCTTGCGCCATTAACCCTTATGTCTATAACCAACATTCACTACAGCCTTCAATAACCGGTGTTCAATTCCGAACAAGATAACGATAATTTTAGTTAAGGCACGTTTTAGAGACGCGCATTGTACTCGAACGAAAAAGCCCTTTTCCGATTTTTTTCCCGTCCTTCGAAAATTAGAAGAATGCTAATTCTCAAGCTGTCGAACGCGGCACTTGAGGATTCGAGCTGACGGCATTGGAAGTGGGACATAAATTCAATCGGAACGGTCCTCGTCCCGAGTACCATCCGCGAGGTACGCGAGGGTCTCGGACTCGAAAACGCAGCGGGCCTTATGGTCGGCATATTCAAGTGCCGCAAATGTGAAAGCCACTCAGGCAATTAACTCGCATCCCTTGGCCTTCGTCACCGGACCCAGGTCAAGGGACCATAAAACGTTGACATTAGGCCACGAAAAACATGCGTTGCTCTGGGGTCTTATTACCTGCACATTTTCGAGAATTTCCCTGACTAGCCTTGAGGTAGGGGTGCTTCTTCCTTCGATAGGATAGAAAGTTTCTCCTCCCTTAAGGCAATTGACGAATAGGGTTGTTTTTTCAACACTTGGCCACTCGTAGCAAAGAGACCCAAGGGCAGAAGAAGGCAGAATAACCTGATACTCGGTGCAGGGAAGAAGTCAAGACTCTAGCAGTAATTTTTAGTAGTCGGCACATAGAATATGAGACGTTAAATACTCGCTCATACTCGTACCCAATAACTCGTACAACCTACTTTGTTAACTATTTATACCGCTACAGTTCTCTGGCTCCTTGAAATAGTCGCCAAATGTTAATTCGGCTGGCGACAGATTGTTTTTGTTCAAATAAACGATTATTTATATAATTTCGAAGAATTCGTTATTTCTAAAAGCCAAATAAAACAACCGGCACACCCGAGTCTCTACCACCGGTTTTCTTTTTTAAATAAACGCTTTGCTTCGCATCATTTTCGGTTTTTTACGTATGTAGCCGACTGTTACTATATAGACCCAAGTTTTTAAGGCCCCGGCTAGCCAGAAAGACCCAGCCAGATAATATAAATGGACCTTTAATGGTACACCGTACGTAGCCGCGCGTCGTTATTTTATATCTCCAGCCTCCACCTCGCTACATATTATTATGCAAACAGTCGAATACTGCCAAGGAGAACCAATCGCCGTACACTTTTTTTGCGACAATTGGCTACAGAACTCATTACACACGTTATCGAAAAATTGCTGTCGATAGCGTTTTTGGTCGGCGTACTAGTTTTTCGGACATTTCGGATTTCGCAAGCTATAGACAATTCGGGAAAAAAGGCTCATGCCACTTATGCTATAGAGCAGCAGTAAAAGAACGCAGGAGATCCATAAAATATGGCACCGTACGCAACAAACCAGTCTGCGTTGAGTATTCAGTAACTGTAACAAAATATAAAAAATGCGTCTACAAATAAATAACTAATTTTAATTTGTGTCTGTCTATTAAATCATCGCTGTTTTGTTTTGTTCTGTTGTTCATAATCTTATGTTTCTATAAGCGAATATCCAGGTATCCTGGTTATTGAGATTCGGCATGTGTACAGGGTGTAAGAAAAGTAATGGTCATCGGTCCTTGGGGTGAATCTACACCTCTGGATCGGTGGACATTTGTAAGAGAAACTTGCCGCAATGTTTTTTTTCACGTTAATACCTTCTTCCACCGATCCAGAGGTGTAAATTCACCCCTAGGACGGATGACCATTACTTTTCTTACACCCTGTACTTTGACGTATGTAATCATTTTCCGAATCCAATACGAAAAAAAAATCTGTAAGTATCTCTTTCAAAATGTTTAATTAGAGAAGATCCAAGAGTCCATAGCGAAATTTTCACGGGAACATAAAAAATTTTTATGAAACATACAGCACCATGAATTTTCCTTTGGAACCTGATCGAAACTACAGTCTCATAATTGATGTCACACGCTTTGTTGAGACGCAACGTAACGCGAGACCCACGAAAGTGTCCTTAGAATGAATTTTACGCGAAATCTCAAAGACTTCGACCACCCGAATGGAAGAAATAAATCAGTCGAAGAGTCGAAGGCTCTTGAGCCCGCAGTGACGGGACTCGTCCGATTTTGTGTGCGACTTTCCGGCGCCATGACATTTACCATTTAAGAAAGCGCCTCGACCATTTCTACAGTTCACCCCCAATTTTCTCCCACTATTTTTTACCACCACCACCACAAATTTCACATCCCTTAACAAGCATCTTTTCGTTCTAGTTTTCAGTCTTCAGCCAGCCATAAAGTTATTATAATTAACACGTTATTCAGTCATTTCGCCGTTTCATCAAAACACGAAAAGTCCAATTAACCGATATTTTCGTGTTGTGGTCCAAACAACTTCAGTTTTTCTGCCAAAGTAGACGCATTGGTTTACTAGACGATATGTAATAGACAGCGGATGTTTATGCAAAATAAAAATTTTCTAGTTGAATTGCAACAAACTGGAATGCGATATCAGTTCATGTTGTTTTCTGATATGTTTAATACGTTGCAAATGATATTATAAATGAAAGCTAATTTTTTACTATTTAGAATAATAGGTGGTTCGGAACACATCGTAATAAAAAGTAGGTCCCGCTGAAGGGGGAGAAGTTGGTAAATGGATTTGAAACCCTGAGGGGACCAAATATCAGTACATACATACTATTTAAAATAAGTTTTATAAAATTTTATACTATGATCTTTTGCGATTTTTTCAGGCAAGTTGAAGATCCCGTGCGCGTAGAATTTCTCTTTTTTCTTAGCAAAAAATTGAGTTACATGACTTTACTTGAACGAAATTACTTTCCGAACGACCTAATATAATCGTATTTTAAATTCTTCTAATGTTTTTACTGTCTTAAATCACACCTACTCATTTTCACGCAAAAATTGCGTTCCGAATTACGGAGAAAAAACAGTAAAAGTTGTTTTTCTCGTTGTAAGACTTTTCAGGCAGAACTCGTGTGTTGCAGCTGTTGGTCACTTGATAAAATTCCGATGCCGACCACTGCACCGTTGCACCGTTGCATTGTGTTGTTCGTGGTCACCGTATCGTTTACGACGCAGTCCGTTCGTGTTTGCACGCAATCAGCGTGATTCCCGGCCACGCAGATTACAGGATTTTACCGTGTCATTACGAGATCGCGCATCGATGACTCCGTTACCCGGCTTTCCCTTCGGCCGATTAAAACGGCGCAATTATGGCTCGCGTAGCTCCTGTTAACTGGTCGTCCGTGTCCTTTCTTCCTTTTACGCGTGCCCTGTCGCAGGGGAAACGAACGCGGACGATTCGCGATCGGACCAGGCTGGGAGCTAGCGGGACTGGGCCAAGGTCTGCTTTCGTCGATTCCACTGATTTCTCAATCCGATCATGCTGTTCCTCTCGCACCGAACGCCCTTGTATCATTCGACGGGGTACAATTCAGCATGAATGAATTTTTAAAAATGTCATTAATAGACTGTGAAAGGTTTGTAGAAATTTGTGGTTTAATCAATTGTTTGATGAAAATCAGGACTGAGGAAAAATTGAGTTAACACTAAACCTACCGAGCACTAAAACCGATTTAAATGTTTTAGCTTATAAAAATGACAAAGCTCTGTTTATTTAGATTTTGAGCGATTTTCATCTGAATATGTGCTGGGATAAAAAAATTTTTCGAATCAATTTCCATGTAAGCAACCTCATAATTTCACCGACAGTGGTAGGTTTAGTATTAAAATAATTTTTAACGCGGGAAGAATTGCTCTGGAACGATCGTAGCTTCGTAGATTGTTTCATCGAAATTGGAACGAGAGAAAAATTCCTTCTGGAATAAAAATTGACAGAAACTGAACCCTAATGAATTTTTAATTAGGAACAATCATTCGTCGGTTACGGCAGCAGTGAAAGACGCGAGAGATTAACTAACTGTTCAAGAAAGTGTGGAGAATTACATAGAGGTTACGTTGGTGAAATGCGTGTGACGTGTAGAAGACACCGTGCACGGTGAAAGTTTTATTTAAGAGAATAATCGTTACATAATTATCAGGATTGCGCAAGGCTCGGCTCGCATGAATCGATTCCTCGAGACCATCTGCTCGTAAACCTGACGTAACATGTATAATGCACGAACGTGAAACTACTTATTTTTCAAAATCATGACAAACTTGCGCCATTAATAACCTATGGTTTAATAATTTTTTGTTCATTACCTAAACTTTCATAATCTCTACGCAAATTTAATCTCTACGCTGATCAATAAATTTCCTACAATTCCAGGCAATTAATAAACGTGATAAAAATTATGGTGGATATTGATGTAGCATAAATAAGAGATTAATATTTTGTTCTTTAATTACCAGTAAAAATATTGATAATCGTTGGCTTCCTAACTTTTTTTCTCGTGACTACGAAGTACAGTAATTCATCCATAACTGTCTACACCACGGGTCTGACCAAAGACAGTTATCGTAAAGGGATACTATTCTTTGAGTTTTGCCGAACGTAGAACACGACACCGAAGCTCGAGAGACCTCGGCCGCCGAGCAATGTAACCCGATACCGGATCGGGTATATCGGTGTGAGACCAGGAGACCATTCCTAATCCAATGACAAAACTTCTTTATTTTTTATTATTTTTTTATAAAACTTTCACCAATATATTCGTGGCATATTACTAATGAAAATGATACCAAATATGATATAATTCCGATGATATTTACCCGTGTAAGATTCGCGAATTGTCCCGATCAAGAGAACTGACTTGAATTATAAATGACCATATACATATCTGTATATGATCCGAATTCTGTCGTGTTTGGTATCATTTTAATCAGAAAATTGCCACAAATATATTAGGGAAAGTCTCGTAAAAAAATAAGTAATAATAAAAAAGTTTTTTTATTGGCATTACTTTTTGAGGACACGCGGACCTTTGAACTATGCCGGCGACTGCAACTATCCGCGTATCTTTCTTTCCCATACGCTGTCCTTCCTTGCATCCGAAACTTTCATCGTCCATTACACGGGTAAATATTATTTCATATTTGGTATAATTTTCATTAGAAAAATGCCACGAATATATAGGTGAAAGTTCCATAAAAAAATAATAAAAAATAAAGAAGTTTTGTCATTGG
>CM052207.1:813534-868045 GCA_028454225.1 Lasioglossum leucozonium
CATTACTTTGTGAGGACACGCGGGCCTTTGAACTATGCCGGCGACTATCCGCGTATCTTTCTTTCCCATACGCTGTCCTTCCTTGCATCCGAAACTTTCATCGTCCATTACACGGGTAAATATTATTTCATATTTGGTATAATTTTCATTAGAAAAATGCCACGAATATATAGGTGAAAGTTCCATAAAAAAATAATAAAAAATAAAGAAGTTTTGTCATTGGATTAGTAGTGGTCTCCTGGTCTCACACCGATATACCCGATCCGGTATCGGGTTACATTGCTCGGCGGCCGAGGCCTACTGAGTTTCATGGCCTCTCACGGGGTATGCCCCTCAGTGGAATGGGTAGGCGACTAGACAGTTAGCGTTTAGACATTTTAGACAGTTACGGATGAATTACTGTATTAGTAAACGTAATAGCTACACGATAAAAACAATTACTGCGAATAAGACATCAAGAAATTACAACAAATGCAATGACTCAATTAGTGTGAAAATGCCCGACGAAAAATCGCGGTAATGAAACAAATCAATTTTCCAATCGTATGATCGATTTATGAACGCGCCGGTCGATTAATTTCGACTTCCCTATGGTTACGGCCGTTTTATCGTCGAGGTAACAACGATGCCACACCATCGACCATAATCACCGGCAATTATGCTATCGCGGTTCGGCCGAACTACGATTAACGCTAGGTTTGCGGGACGCGCCAAAATGTCGCGTTCTAGTATTTTTAATTTACGATTATTGAGATTGTATACATTCACGAGGAATTATTCAACATTTATATGAGCATATCAGCCCTTAAAAAAATTTCAATATATTCGTAGAATATTTCGAGAACAGCAAATGATATTTTTAAAAAGTTGAAACGAGAGTTGCATGATATGAATGTTTCTACAAAACTGGGTAAAAAAAACTTTTTTCATTGAATCTTTCTTATTTTTTGAGAAATTCATTTAAAAAAATTTTATAGACATTGGCTACGAATTCATTTTTATACCTAATAGTTACTTTTCTAAAGCAATGTAAAATAGTCACTTTTAGTGCTGAATGTAGTTAGCGTTAAGCGATCCTTAAGAATTGAGCGATGAAAACACCAAGCACCGAAGGAAAAGGGAAAAATGCGAACCGGGTAATAAAACCAACGTGATTAACCTGCTTCCAGCACTATAATCTCGTCGGGTTAGGTCTGAGTTTCGCGTAACACGCGGTTCTTTTTCAGAAAATCGCCGGCGTCGATCAAAGAGCCGCGACGAGAGGCCCCCGGAGATTTATCTTTGTTAACGAGCGCATTCAAGCGAAAGCGGCGGCCCAGACGAAATTGAAAAATTATAATTAGACCGCGGATGTTTGCGCATTCGAACAGAATGGAGCACGAGCCAGAAGAATTGAAATATTGTTGTTTCCGCGAACTTTGTTGTTCCAGTCGGATCGCCGACAGAGAAAATAATCTTCTGCTCGGCTACCGCCTTTGTGGATCGCTTCTAAAGAGTTTTCGTCTTTATGCGTGAACCTCTATGATCCCATTGTGATGCTGGATTACCCTGATCGTGTTGACTGATTCGCGGGAAACGAAATTAACGAGAATATCCACGCCGACAATTGACCTCAGTGGCAAAAATTAAAACTATTTATTTAGTGAAATACGAAGCGTGAAGTTGCAATTTACGGTGTTGATCGCTTCTTCAATTTTTATACATTTTGCGGACCACAAGCAAATTTATTAATGTGAAAAATATTATTAACAGTGGTACTATAACAATTTTTAGTACCGCCTCACAGTCCTCACACGGGTGGAAAGGGTTGAATGACTAAATAGTACAGTTATATGCTTCCCTTTTCGAGGTGCGAGGCTCACGTGTAAGTCGAAATCGTTTAAGACCTCGATCTATAATTTTCATCGAGCCTAAAGATTAGATAAGCGATCGAGAACAGAAATTTAAGTTTTTCTATGGATTTATGGCAGGCCTCGCTGAAGTTTTCACCTCGGATTACCCGAAAGAGGGATAGTTAACACGAGAAAGTAGGAATCACCGAGTCGACCCGAAAAGAACGATCAATATCAACAATTCGAGTCTTCGAAGAACAGAAAACTGAATGTCTATGTATAATGTTTGAAGCAATATATAGAGGATTTGTATCGGGTGTTTCGTCCATTAGTACCTTCTCCAACGTTTCCAACGAGTAAACGAGAAAAACTAATTGATATTATTCCGCGATCTCTGATCGAATTCTGCACGGCGATTGCGTTTCTTCTGTCTCTGCGTCTACATTTCTATTGTCCCCTCACGTTAACTCTTATGTCTATAACCAATATTCACTAAGGCCGTCAATAACCGGCATACCCGGGTATTCGCCACCGGTCCGTTTTAAGTAAACACTTTGCATCGTGTCATTTTTGGATTTTTACGTTTGCAGTCGACTGTTACTACGATACGTATAGAACCAAGTTTCTAATATCAGAAAGACCCCGCCAGATAATATAAATGAATGGTACACCGCACATAGCAGCGTCCAGCCTCCTCCTCGCTACATGTATAGTTTATTATGCAAACAGTCAAATACTGCCAAAGAGAACCAATCGCCGTACACTATTTTTGCGACAATTGGCTACAGAACTCACTACACTCGTTATCGAATATCGACTTCAAAACGTGCAAAGTGTGAGACATTGTATACCAGAAAAATTGCTGTCGATAGCGTCCTTGGCCGGTATACTAGTTTTATGGACATTCAGTCTGGGACTTCGCAAGCTATAGCCAATTCGGTAAGAAAGGTTATAACAGACTCATGCCACTTATGCTAGAGAGCAGCAATAAAAATGCACGGAACTAGAAAATATTGCACCGTGCGGAATAAATCAGTCTGCGTTGAGCTTTCAATAACTGTAACAAAATATAAAGAATGGGTCTAAAAATTAATATTTATGTTTTTTTTTTAATTATCCCTGTAACGATAGCGTATTATAAATTGTTTTGGTCATTCGTTCATAATGAAATTTGAAATAAGAACATCGGCGCAAGGTTCGATCATTTACTACTTACAATATAATTAGCTATATGAATAACTGAGACGTTAACGATTCAGATGTGAAACTTGATAACGTCTTCTAGTCTCGTTTGATAAAAATTATTTTCTTTTTTTATTGGAGGACATGAAGGTGGTGTTTCGTCCTAGACCCGCTAGAGGACTCATCAGTAAGGCTATCTAGCGGGCTTGTAAGTAGTAAATGATCGAACCTTGCGCCGATATTCTTATTTCAAATTTCATTAAAATACGATCGATAAAAACAAACTTTAATATTCGTTCATAATCTTGTGTTTCTTATAGGTGAATACCCAGATATCTTTGTTATTGAGATTCCCTTGAGATTTCTCTTTGAAAATGTTCAAGTGGAGTAGATCCAAGCGTCCGTGACGTGATTTTCACGTGAACATAAAACATTTTTATTAAACATACCCTGATGGATACCCGGGTGGCCGATTATTGACATAAGGGCTAATTAATTTTACGGACTAATTGGTCCGACTGGAGCAGGAAAAATTTGGTCATAGTGATCGAGTACGTTCGGGACCATCGCGGTCTATTTATATGCGGGCGGAGAGCCCGAACAATATAAGGCAGAGATTATCGGGACCAGTTTATTATTGTTTACGGCGGCGTTATTAATATTCATTCGGCGACCGTTATAATTAACCCTCAACCAAGTACTCGTTACACAACCGGTCGACCGCGGCGAGTTTGACCCCGATCGAAAGAACACTGGGTGAAAACATGCGGCTCGATTCGATTCGATTTGATCCGCAATCGAACACGGGAATCGACTCGCGATAAACGATCAATCTGCCATCGTGAAAAATCGTTGCACAATTTTTCTAGCTCGAAATTTACGCTCTACCGTCTACATGGTGTCCCATAAATCAAGGATTCCGCATGGAGTCGCATAATTGTGGAAACGACCTTTCACTGTTTTCCATACGGTTCTGATCGAATGCAGTTTTTAAACAAACATTTTTAAACGTTGATTAATAAAATAATCCTTCTAGAGATTTCTATACAAAAATTGAAGTAGATCGATGTAATTTTAAGTAGTAGCGGATCGATCAAGTGAGTCAGACAGAAGAAACTTTGCTATTTTCTTCGGAATTCCAACCATATGCAATTTTTTCAAAAACATTTTTACATATCCCCTGACGAAGTAATGCTTCGAAAGATTTCAAATTGATTGGTGGAATTTTAAAGAAGTTACTACGATTCAAAGGGAAGTGGATCAGCCAAGTCGCTGCAAAGTGAAGCTTAATCTCTTAAAGAATTCTTTATTTTCATTGAAACGTAAGTTGGAAAAAAGTGCAATCAATGGCTTCTAACTTCCATCTTAAAGTCACGGTTCAATGTCTACATATAGAGATCTCGTAACGGTTACGAATAGTACACAAAGAAAAATGTCTGAAACTCCTGAATCATTTAATCAGTTTGAGAATTGACGAATATCAATGTATTAATTACAGTCCATTTAAATCGTTGAGAGACGAAAGAAATTTCTATTTGGATCCCGATTGTTGCAATGATTGGAAACGATTATTATTTTGCATAAAGTTCCGCAGTCTAACACTAAACCTATGTACTACTGTCGGTCAAATGACAGGTTTTATATTTTTGCGAGTATTTAAATTATGAAGTTGCTTACATGAAAATTGATTCGATAGGTTTCTTTATCCAAGCACATATTGTGATAAAAGTTGCACAAAATCTAAATAAATAGAGGCCTTGTCGTTCTTCCAGGCTGGAACATTTTAATCGCTTTAAGAGGTCGGTAGGTTTAGTGCTAATAATAGACTATAAAATAAATTTTCTAGAATTGTAAAAAAAGCCGCAGGACGTCTATTAGTACACCTAATGCGTTGAAACAAGTGCAGAATAATCGGCGAGTCACCCAGTATAAAGAAGGACGACTGCACCCTCGGCAAAGTCGTCGGCCAGGATAAAAAAGGGATGGCGAAAGAGAGCGAAAGAGTACGAGTGCGAGGGAAAGAGAGAAAGATAGAGAAACGGGGAAAGGTGGAAAGCTAGCGAGAAAGAGAGAGATAGATAGTGGCGCCGGTATCCAAGCAACAGATATCATTACGCGACGAGGCTCGCGAGCAGGGAAACGCAGAGCGGGCAGGTGCACGCGAATAAAGGATTCGCGTTCCTTCGTTCGTTCGTTTCTTGGTTCGTTCGGCATTGTCAGAGGTTCTGGTGGCAGGATAACGCAGGTCTGGCGTTAGGAAAGACCGAGGGGCACCGCAATGCAGGCAAGGGCGTTGTCAGGGGCGACCCTAGCGACCTTAAGACCTGATTCAAGCCGAACCGAACATTTCGGCTCGCGAAATAATAGCCGACCGGCCGCACCAGCATATTGATCCTCGATTTCGACTGCGACTACGACTCGGCTACCTTGCCCACCGGCACATCTGGACGATCCATTCGCATCATCGTCAGTCATCGCAGTCATCGAAGTCATCGCCTGTTCAGCCTGCTCAGTCATTTCATTGTCATTCATTTAAACAGACCTCGATGCCTTCGTTTCTCTCTGATTTCGATCGCTCTGTGCTTCGGTTGCTCCCGAGTAATTCTTCTGGTAAAATGTTTATACACAACATGTGCAATCGATTTAATGGGAATAGATTACCATTCGTTTCTCAACAGTGAATTGAAAACTATTTACCACTATCCAAACTTTCAGCCGTTTATTTGATTTTATTATCTTAATAATTGTACATTATAAATATAAAGAACATCACCATTTAAAAACGGGGTATCTTCTCCAACCTTCATAAAACAATAATTTTACACGATTCTGCCATTTTTATCGTTCTGCAAAAACGTAGCGACGTTTCTCCATCGAACGGGATTTTTCGGCGTTCTCAAGATCCGCCGCGATTTCATAGACACTAAAAACACAAGGGCCAGTTGGCGCAGGTTTAAAAAGGTCGAAGAAGTTTGCGGACATCCACGGAAGCAAGACAGGGGTTCGGCGGAACAGGAAACTCCGCCAAAATTCTGCGGATCCGCGAAACTTGTTTGCCCTCGGAAAGAATCCGCAAACTGCTCCGAAGACTACTGAAAAACATCCACTCGAGCTAAGAAAAAAACGTTAACGAGAGAGAGGGAGAGAGAGAAAGTCTGGGTAAACTGGCCTGAAAAAAGTGTACTTCAAAAATCCAAGTTGTCCTGCGCAGCGAGGACTTCCTAATGAGACACACTCGAAATTTTAGATGCCCGAAAGAGACGAAACTGAAAACACAACTATTCGCAAACAAATTAATCTTCTTTTACACGTTTGCTACCAGCATTTGTTCCGTTGCTTAATATTCTGTTAAAATACAAAATTAAATTAAATAGCAATTTGTATAACAATGAACCTACCGAGTACTAAAA
Organism: Lasioglossum leucozonium; assembly: GCA_028454225.1. Taxonomy (NCBI): domain Eukaryota; kingdom Metazoa; phylum Arthropoda; class Insecta; order Hymenoptera; family Halictidae; genus Lasioglossum; species Lasioglossum leucozonium. Next base: position 819,959 of record CM052207.1, read on the forward strand.
GCGATTAAAATGTTTTAGTTTATAAAAATGGCAAGTGCTTGGATAAAAATATTCGTCGAATCAATTTCCATGTAAGCAACTTCATTATTTCAACAATTGCAAAATAAAAAATATAAAACCGGTCATTTCAACGGCATTGGTAGGGTTAGTGATAAAATCAATAAATAAATAAATTGTTCGATTGTGACTTGTCCCATACGTGTGGTTATGGTAGCGAATGTGTTAAGCTGGAGGTTATAGTTTCCATTAAAATGGAACCAATCGATCAAAAAATCGAGTAAAACATCTTGTGGATGATTTTCTGAATGAATTTGATTTTTGACAGCGTAAAGAACATTTTCGACGATTTTATTTCGGGATGATAGTCTTTCGTTGGGTTTTTTCGGGACGAGATCGTCGATGACTCGCGTTGTCCCCGTCCCCGTTCGCAGAGTCAATTTCCAAAATGGCGCGCGGTCAAGAGTCGGGCGACGGAAAAACAATATTTATCGACGCTGTTGGCCCAGCCGTGATAATTAATAGCACGGGTAAATTGCCATTTCGGTGTGGCCGCTTCGCCGATTATTACTCCTTCTTTGACACCGATTTATCACGTCCGCGTTGCACGAGTCACATAAGCGGCGCATCGTTAATCTCTGGTTGCCGAATGAAAAAGAAACAGGTTACAATAATTCCCCTAATTACCTTTAGGCAAATGTAAGCCGCGCGATGATCGACTACGCGCGACTATCGCCGAAATTCACGTTTCCAACGTCAGATCTTTCCGACAGCACGCAGAGTGCACTAAAATGTATGTAGGGATGGCGTGAATTGCTACTTTCGGATTACTCGCGATTCGATCACGTTCGTCCAATCACGGTGATTTTGCACACTGATTAATAATTTTCGTGATCGCTTCTGGTTGGCGGAAAGCACAAATGTTCTTCGTGCAAGACACAGAGACGTAACCTGTATATTTTATATTAACGACATCAAAACAAAATTGCGAGTTACATCGCATAAAGTAAAAAAATAATCAAGAACAATAAATAAATTAATAATTATGAATAGTAAGCGTAAGCATTTGCATTTCCTGTAATTGTTAAGTAAAACATTTTATACTATTTAAATTCGAAATCGAGAGAAAGAATTAATATTTTATTTTTTCAAATGCTGATACAAGGTACGGAAAATAAAATTGACTATTTTTTATTTTTATCTTTAAATGGAGTAAATTTACGTTGTATACAGAAAACGTAACATAATTTTTAATTTATGTTATATGCTGTAGAGCTGTAGACTGTGTAGATTCTAAGCCGATTGTCCACGAGCGAAATATGAGGGAGCGAAATATGAGCGAACTGTACAAACCGATCGGAAAAAAGAATGAAAATGAAACGGAGAAGAAAACGGTCGACGAACGATTAAAAGAAGCGATGATCGGTATCGAGCAGAGACGGCCAGTCTTGTTTGACCCGGGATTACGAGAAGACGTGTTGATTAAGCAATAAATTTCTTGGAATTACTCACTGAATTCATCCCGGTCATCTCTTACAATGCAGATATTTTTATGCAAACTAATGGATGTATTTAAAAAAAGTTAATTCAATCTAGATGAAGAATTAGGATGACAGTGAGAAAATTCACTGTAGATTAAAAAATCGCGATCATGGCGTGAACGAAGTTAAAATCGCAACCGTGATCATGATTTTGCGATCATTGTGATAAATCACGGTTAGCGATTTTACACGCCATCACCACTTTTGTGGGCTTGTGGTATAACGTGGGAGCTCTGTTCACTGAATAACGCGTAAGTAGAAAGCAATATGGCGGCATTCTAACCTATCACTAACACTTGAAATCTGCCAACTTTTTTGTTAGTTTTTTAAAGCCGCGACAAGTTTAGCTTAATAATATTTCGGCCGATTAATAAATAGCACGTTGACAAACTTGTCTAACCAATAGAATTTTCTACGGTATCATTTATGCGTCTTTTGATATTTGCTATGGTATTCTGACTGTAGATGTTCGAAAGAAAAATGGAGGAGCGGTTCTTCTAACATCTTCCACCGTTAGGAAAAGCATCTTGCCAAGATATTTAACACTCCCGCGCACCCTTAATTCGAGAGTACGTCTGACGGGAACGGGTTGCACGGCGAAAAGAGAGTCCCGTCACGTAATAGGCCGCGTGAAAATTCATTAAATATTCGTCGCTTTAACGGCCGGCACAAAAGTGGAGCGCTAATGGGTCCGAAGTTTATGCATCTTGTTACATTATATGTTCATGGGGCTGGTTTTTCCTCGAAGCCGTTAACGATCGACCAACGAGAACTTCGAAGATTCCAGCTGAAAATGAAACGTATCGCTCAATCGTGACGACCATACCAAACTCTGAACACTTCAACATATTATGTTAATATTAACAAGTTCATTTTAAACGAAGGAGACTTTATTATTCTTTATTAAGTCGAACTTTATTAGAGGACTATTTTGTAGCGGAGTTTTGACGTTTGACGATTTCGTTGCACACGATTTCTTCTTGTGGATACTTTTTAAACCCATCCCAAATCCTCTTACATGATTTAATATTAACAATCAATAATTGAAATTATTGGACTTGTCTAAGCTCGTTAAACAGATCTTAATTCATTTTCGAATTCTGAATACTATAATCGTTCTAAATGACACAAATTTGGTTAGTATAAGTAGGATAAAACCTTTAATGTCATTAGAAATCTTTTTAATTTGTATTCCACCTTTCTACTTTATACTCGAGTAGATAAGCGTATTTAAGGAAGAAGTAAGTCTTCATTTAACTTCTGGAGCCAACAGTCAGAGGTCTGCGCCTGTACTTCTTCCGCCATCTCGGATATCAGCATCGGATACCCTTCAGAAGATTGTATAATCATCTTACATTTATTTCTTCAGAAATTCAAAAAATCCCGACAGATGAATGTATTCTAAAAATATTCGGGCACACGAGTGAATATTGCTCAACTTATATTTATTCATTGTTTAATAATTGTACGCAATCAGGATAATATTCTCGAATTCTATTAATTCTTTTGCTGGTTTAAATTGCGTCTAATCAGTTTTATAAGAAATGTATAAAATCCGCAGTCTATAGATCGCCAACAAATCTAACAGATGAATAGGAATTTGTTCAGCAAGTTTGGTCTTTGAACGGGCACCGTGTCTTCACAGGAAAAGGAAAATTACGAAACACAAGAGGAATCGGAATAAACGAAACAAAGTGTCCGAAGAATCGGTCCACCATTTTTTATGTCGCTTCGCGGCAGCTTTTCGCTCTTTTTTCCAAACAAAGTCAGCAATTTTCTTGTTGCTTCGGTATTCTAACTCCGTTTCGGAGCGATTAGTCGAAATTGAATGGCGAGGCTTTCGAGGACGTAGCCGCCGCCGTCGCCGTCGCGTCGCGAAACGTCGATCGCGTTAACGATCGATTTGTATTCCGCGCGAACAATGGCGGCCGCGCTTCGCCGGAATCCTGGATGATTTCAATGCCGCTTTTCGGCCGATTAGGCTCGATCGATCGGCGAACGACAATCGCTGGTGATTAGGTTTGTTTTCGAATAAACAAGAATGATTGCTTTCGCACTCCCGCCCCCGGCAAAAATCACGTTGCTGCCCACTAGAAGAACATTACTTCCGCTACGCAACAATTTTCCCGCGCATTTTCGAATCGATCAAAAACCTATCTGATTATTCCGGCGTCCGCAGAATTCTCCACGTTCGGTTTTCCACACATTTCCGCGAAAATCGCTGCGAAATCACCGTTCGAACACAAGCTTCGATTTTTTAGACCATTTTCGGTAGTCATTTTGTATTTCAGTTTGGTTCTCTTCTCTTTTGATTTTACCCAGAGCTTCGGTATCGGAGCTGTTGGAAACATGGAATTTTATCCCACAATATTTATGGGAATGTAAAATTGTATACATAATGATAATAATATAAAATTTATTTCAGCCTCGCGGCGAAGAAATTGGACTTGGTTTAGATAAAACTAACCAATACAACTCTGTCTTAACCTTCCATTTTTCCAGTTACTGACTCACCACTCTTATTCCCCTTCTTTGTTTCCTCTTTCTACTATCTAAGTATGCTAAGTATTTACATAACTAACTATTGCATTTCTTTATTCTTTGGTTTTCCTATTCCCCTGTCCCTTCGTTGCGATACTCCCGCCTTCTTTTTCTTTTCTCTTTCTGTATTCAGTTTTCTTAACTAAACTTTCACCCTCTAAAAAAATTGTGCTCATAGTGACTCCTACTAATGTTCGGACACTCTGAAAAAGACAATAACTTTTTAAATACGACTTGGATTTTTTTTAGAAGTTAGAGTAATCGATTTGTTACGTAACGTGAAAAGAATTTTGGAAAAAATTGGAATTGATTGGAATTGTAGAGAAAATACTGAAAGTTGTATTTTGCAATATTTTATGTGGGTTTATATTGAAAATTTAGAAAACACATTTTGTAGATCTGTATCAATTAAACATATTCTGAAAATTTCATCGAAATTGGTCAATATCTAACGATCTTTGCATCTTTCAATGTCTGTCGTTTTTCCTGTATCAACCAATTTCAATGAAACTTTCACAATGCATATAACTGACACATATCTACAAAACGTATTTCTTAAATTTTTAATATAGACCTACATAAAAAAGTTTTAAAATAGAACTTTTACTATTTTCTCTACAATTCCGACCAATTGCAATTTTTGGAAAAATTTCTTTTCCAATCATGCAGTAAACTAATTACTCTAACTTCTACAAAAAGTTCAAATCGTATAGTCGAATATTCAAAAAAGTTATCGTTTTTTTAACAGCGTCCGAATATTAATTTATTTCCCATTAATGGAAGTCACCGTACATAGAATGCAGAACATCGGCGTATCCGAATGTTTTTGGAATGTAGGTCGTAGTTCGGTAGCAATTGGTCGAAAAGGGCAGTTAGTCGAAATTAGCGGCTAGAACCACGAAGATGGTTCCCGGTACCATAAGCAGGATGCGGTCTCTTTGGGAAACTAATATTCTTGAAAAGTTCCAGCCTCCGGCTGGCGGGCTAATGGTGGATTTGAAAAACTCGAAGATTCGGATGGAACCAATCCGATTATAGACTGAACTCCTCTTCCTCTCGGCCTTTCCGAACTTCGAACTCTTCGGCCCTAGAAACTCTCTCGGGTCAGGGAAGTTTCGAATTGAACGAGGATTTTAGGGATGCCGCTTATTTTCTTAATCCTCGAAACACCGGCGCTGGGTCAAGATGGAAATCATTTTTCTCTAAACCCTTCTTGACACATTTTACACGTCACGTCTCTTCGACAACCCAGGCAAAAATCCTGTCGAATTTTATCCAATAAAAGTTAAATCCGAAATTAAAGTAGCACTTTTTCCGTCATACAAAATGCAATATGAAAATCGAACGTACTTTTCGAACGAATATTAAAAAATATCCTGCGAACAAGATAAATAATGTACTGACTGAAATATAAATAATGTACATATAAATAGTATACAGTAATACACGTTAAAGGATTGAAAGCATCTAAAAATCAATGGTTAAAATAAACTTACAAAATAACCAATGACTGATTAAACAAACATAAAAGAAACAGAAAATATTATATGTATACTCTAGAGACCATTCCTTCCTATGCGGCCCAGATATTAAAGGACTAAAAATTATTTTTGATTTCATTAAGTTATGCTCAATTAAAATTTAATTATAATGAGATAGTTGGATCATAGCGAAACTAATATACATGTGGAAATGAAAACAAGGCACGGCGATCCATTGACGCGTGATCGCAGCGCGGAACGCGCGCGCGCGCGTGTGTGTGTATGCGCGTTTATGTATAAAGAACAAAACAATTGAAAATCGCCGAAAAGGCGACGAAGAAGAGAAACGGGGCCGAAAAGGCAGTCCTCAGCGAGCCGTTGACGAACCGTTGATAAACGTTGTTTTCTTTACAATATCGCGTCTCCAGTCTCTTCCCGTGGCAACCCATCCTACATACATATACATGTATGAACTAATTGTAAGTTACACAGTAAGTCATATTGTAACATAATCATATATTGTATAATTTGTAGTGCATATGCTATATAAACCTTATATGTATGGTTTAAAGCAATAAATAAACAATAATACTCTAGAGGTCGAAAGGTGCACAGCTTCGAAAAATCAATGTTAAAAAGCAACGTTCTGTATATGGCCCTTTGGCGACGTCTGAAGAGTGTGAGAGAGAGGAGGAAAAGGAAAGGGGGCGATTCGTTCTAGGTCCGCTAGAGGACTCATCGGTAAGGATATCTAGCGGGCCTTAGACGCTGAGATATCGGAAGGCGACTGAGGACGGTACAGTAATTCATCCATAACTGTCTAAAATGTCTAAACGATAACTGTCTAGTCGCCTACCCATTCCACTGAGGGGCATACCCAGTGAGGGGCCTTGAAACTCAGTAGGCCTCGGCTGCCGAGCAATGTAACCCGATACCGGATCGGGTATATCGGTGTGAGACCAAGAGACCACTACTAATCCAATGACAAAACTTCCTTACTTTTCATTACTTTCTTATGAAACTTTCACCAATATATTCGTGGCATTTTTCTAATGAAAATGATACCAAATATGAAATAATTCCGATGATATTTACCCGTGTAATGGACGATGAAAGTTTCGGATGCAAGGAAGGACAGCGTATGGGAAAGAGAGACGTGGATAGTCGCAGTCGCCGGCATAGTTCAAAGGACCGCGTGTCCTCACAAAGTAATGCCAATAAAAAAACTTTTTTATTATTACTTATTTTTTTACGAGACTTTCACTAATATATTTGTGGCAATTTTCTGATTAAAGTGATACCAAACACGACAGAATTCGGATCATATACAGATTTGTATATGGTCATTTATAATTCAAGTCAGTTCTCTTGACCGGGACAATTCGCGAATCTTACACGGGTAAATATCATCGGGATTATATCATATTTGGTATCATTTTCATTAGAAAATGCCACGAATACATTGGTGAAAGTTCTATAAAAAAATAATAAAAAATAAAGAAGTTTTGTCATTGGATTAGTAGTGATTCACACCGACACACCCAACCCGGTATCGGATTTCACTGCTCGGCGGCCGAGGCCTCTCGAGCTTCGGTGTCCTGTTCTACGTTCGGCAAAACTAAAAGAATAGTATCCCTTTACGATAACTGTCTTTGGTCAGACCCGTCGTATAGACAGTTATGGATGAATTACTGTATAAGGAATCGGTGGCGGATCAGGTACTGCAGTAAACGCTCCTTCCTAGTCCAACAGCAATGTTTTACACGGACAAATATCATGCCCGAACATGCTTTTTTATTTGACTGCGTCTGGATATCGCGCCGACCGCGTCGAGCGAGACTTCAATAGAGAGCCGAACATAGAGAAGGACAGAATGAAATACGGATCGCGTCTCTTTCTTTCCGATGCGCTGTCCTTCCTTGAGACCGAAACTTTCACCGTCGATTAAACCACTAAATATAATTGAAACTATATCGTGTTTGGTCTAGTTTTAATCAGAAAAATACCAGAAACAAGCCAGTGAAAGTCCTACAAAAAATAATGAATATTAAGAATTTTAAACATTCGATTCATGGTGTCAATGTAGTGGTGTTCACACCGATATACCCGAGCCTACATCAATCGTCGCCGTCCTGCGGAGCGGCGCAGCGTTGACAGGCAGTGGAGTGGCTAAGCACTGAACAGGGATCGTGCCCACGACCCCGGACTAGGATCGAGCATCTACTGTAGCGGGAAACGTTTACCGTTTGTCCCTCTGTTGACGAAGGCGGCCGCCACAACCCAATTAAAAATCGCATCCGAAGGGTAGAATAAATATTAGGATCCGTAAAAGGTCAAACGAAATCGTCTTAAAATAAGGAAACGTATAAACACAAATACACTGTGCAAGGTAACATACAAATAAATACTATGATCCATGAAATGTCAAACAAAATCGTCCTGAAGTAAAGAAACATACAAACAAAAATGTACTGCGTAAGATATCGAGCACATGAATAATAAAAATAAATACGATGTATTGTAAGGTCCTAAAAAAATTCCTGCAGCACAGCACGGGATTGCAAAACTACCGACGCGGGACAAAAGAGTCACAGATTTCGATTTTCGCGCGGCAAAACAAAGGAACGGCTCTTCGCGGCTGGATTTTTGGCGAACAAAACGACAGCTCGCGAATATCGCGGCATCGTTGGGGATTAATTGTATCGCGGCTCGATTTATATCGGGCCTCGAGTGGCGTTCGCAAAACGAACTATGAAAACGAGGTGAGGCAGGGGGTGCGAGGCCGGAAAAACCGGTGCGAAACGTTCGATGGGCTCTATTTCTCGGTGACACACGACTGCGGTTGTCCCGCCGCGGATAAATGTCCGCGTGCATTACCCATGGAGCACCGCGGACTGGGGTGGAATTCAAAGAGCGCGTAATTCGAACTCGATAACCGTTCCAGAAAATTAAATCGCCGGCTACGAGAGTTCCGGCCGATCAACGGCCGACACCTGTCGTTCCGCCATTTTCTTTACCCCTCTGCGTACGCCGATGTTCATTCACGTTATCCGGGAATGTTTATTGTATTACAAACAACCGAAAATACAATTGTACGCCCGACCGTGGTCGAGTGCGAGCCTGCGGAAAATGGGCCTGGGTTTCCGGATTTTTTACGGCGCAGTAGGTTCATGCAGAATTTTGGCTTTTGGGGATATTGAGGTGGTGGTATGGACCAGTTGTGAGAAAAACTTCAGCTTGATCCAATTTGTTTTACGAAAGTTATAAACCTATTTGCGACAATCTCTATTTTTTCGAAAGATCAACAAATTATTGAATCAATTAAAAAAAATTAATATTTTCAGTTTCGTATTGAGATTCTAGACGTGATTAACTTTTGTTGGAAATATTTTGGCAAATTTTCAAAAATAAAGAAATACTAGCTCGTTGACAGAGGGAAGAAATCCACTTTCCATGATTATTTAGTCAAAAAATGGATTACAAAGTGGCGTCGTCAGCCGATGTATCCTACTATTAAGAACCCGCATGCAAAGTTTGAAGCCGCTTAACCGACCGTGTACCGCGTAAAATGCAAATTGCCGGAGCAAAATTCGTATGTCCGAGACTCGCGCGAGCGAATAAACGATCGACACGCATTTTGCACAATCTATCCAGCACAATTAGGTTCGCTGATCAAACATTTTCATCGTATCTCTACTCCATTGTTCCCCGATCAGTTCCCGATGTCTCTGACGGGACCCAATTATAACCGAACGATTACCGGGACGCGAAACTTTCGGGAAGTCTCTAGAAGCGGTTTCGAAATTTTCCGAACTCGACACATGGATCGCGCGCCATTAGCATTTCCGCCGTGCCGCACCGCGCCAGGGAGAATCGTCCTCGGGAAAGGGAAAGTTACGAGGGCGATTAAAACGGGGAGAAGAGGGGAGGGTAGGAGAAGAATCCGCGTTTATTCGAATACGCGGTCGAACGAGATATTTTTACTCCTCATTTTCCAGTCCATTTCCGGGCGTAACGGCGTGAACGGCCTCGTAAAAGGACACGCGTCGAAACTTCCCGCCGTTTGTCCCCCTCTCTCTCTCTATCTATCTATCTCTGTCTTTGTTTTAGTTTACCCGTGCAGGTTTTATTTGACGAGCGGTCGATGAAATTGTTTCACGCGAATTAACGCCGAGCGCCGGCGAACAACCATGGAATCGACCAGGGAAATCGGCAGACGTGCTCTCTTCGAGCTACACGAATTCCTTTTCCTCGACCCAGATACACCGGCTGTGAAAAAATTGTCTCCCCGGGCTCCCGTCCGCGAATCCGCGGCTTACAATCCATAAAAATTCATGCAGACTCGCGCGACAGTTGCCACTAACGATTCGAGCTTCGTGATCTTCGAAACAATTTTTTAACGTTGACCACGGTACGAGTGGTGCACGTTGTTCTACGTATAAAAATTTCAAGACTGATTTGATTTGTAATCTTTTTTTCCACCATCGTGTCGACATTTCCGCTATAAATTTATAAAGATGATCGATGTTCGTCATTTCAATCGTATAATAAAATTGTCTGATTCACGGCATAAATATTGATAAATAATACAGTTAAATCGCTATCTATGTAGCTCCCATCGCCTGGTCCGAGCAAGGACAGAGATCGTGAAGGGAAACTACAGTATTTTATCGATAAACGTCCCGAGTGTCTGGCCTATAATTGTCCCAAAACTATCCCCGCTACAGCGAGGTATACCCCGTGAGGGGCCCTGACGCTAGAGAGGTTGCGGTCGCCGAGAAGTGTAACATAATACGAGTCGGGCACATCGGTATGAGACCGGGAGACCACTACCAATCCAGTGACAAAACTTGGTTGGTCACAAAGTTGCAGAAAAAATAATGAGAAACGAAGAAGTTTTGTTATTGGATTAGTTATGTTTACATTATTCGGCGATCGAGTTGTCCTTTTCTATGTTCGGCAGAAGTCAAAAAATAGTAAACCTGCCGGGTAATTGTCTCTGGCCGGACCCGTGCTTTGGACAATTATCGATAAAATACTGTATTATTTTATGACTGCGTCGACCGCGTCGAAAATACAAAAGAACAGTCCCGAACGTAGAAAAGGACCGCGCGCGCGGCCGAAAACTTACTCCATACCGTGGATTAACACGTTCACGACGGGATGTATACGATTGCAAATGTACGGCCCCGTCGTGAACGTGTTAAGCTGGGCTTGGACCACTCGTGCTCCGTGGGTCGATGACGTAGAATCAGTTAACATCACTATCGTGCTCCGGTCGCCCATGCAGCAGGACTCGGGCTGGTAGGCCGGGTGGGGGTAGCCGATTCTACGTTATCGACTCTCGGAGCACAAGTTGTCCATGTGAGAATTGAACCACTGAATACAGTTGAAATTATATCGTGTTTAGTGTGATTTTAATAAAGTAGTGTATTTTAATAAGAAAAATGCCACAAAAAAGTTGATGAAAGTCCCATAAAATAATAATGAAAAATAAAGAAGTTTTTTAATTGGAGTAGTAGTGGGCCAGACTACGGTATCGAATTATGCAAGGTGTTTACACTGCTCAGCGACCAAGGCAGTTCGAGTTGCTTGGCCTCTCGCGGGGTATGCCCCTCAGTGGAAGAGGTAGACGATGGGACCAAGATCGTGGAACTCCGAGAGAGCTAGATCACAATTTTATTGTAAATATGAAGCGAAAGCGTAATAAAACATTTTAAAAACGTTTGCCTCAAAGTGACCTCAAAGGGGAACAAACTTCCCTAAAAATATTAACAAATAATATATGTGGAAGTTGTAAAAAATGGCGTCAATTCGAAAGCAAAGCGCATCGCGTGACAATTTTGTCGCCGGTCAATACACTTTCATTTGTCACGCGGGAAAAAGGGGAACGGTTCTACAGATGCTGTCGCCAGAATGCGTCGTCAAGAATTCATCTTCTAGTGGCCGTATTTTATCGGAGGCCGACGTGTTCGACGAAGTTCCGTCGTAAATTCGCCGCGCGGTGTACGTGGGCTTCGAACGGCCGCTTATCTCCGGCGATTTTCTCGGCGTTTCCCCTTTTCCCTTTTCCCGGGGCGTCGATTGTTTCGCCCGGGAGCCGAAAGTAATCCGAGCGTCGTTTAAAGTTCGCCGGGCATGTTTTATACCCGGCCCCCGGCTGTATTTATTGCATCGAACAGCGCGCGCGATCTCTTTTCACGCGGAATTATTCTCCCTTTGTGATTTTTCGATTTTATTTTGAAACGGATTCCCCTCTAGGGGTGATTCGACAACCGAAAATATCATCCCGGCGATTTCGACTGACAATATTCCCATCCAACTTGGTGATCCTGTTCATCTTGCTTACCATTACTTTCTAATCTGATGAAGTAGTCTTCTCGTTGTTCTGATGATAACGTAGTTTTTGACAAAAACTTTTGGTCATATATATTACATATAGTTATATATAGTATATATAGTAAAACGTAGTTTTGGAAGGGATCTATTGAGTGTTGAAATTCCAAACTTGGTGTAGCTGTTAACTAACATTTGTAGAAGGTACCTAAATCGTTTTAACCAACACAAATAATTTTCTTCAATTTTGCAATTTTCTGTGTCTAGGAGCACAGTGAAGTATTTGCCTCGAAAAGTTGAACACAATATTTTTATCATAAGATTTTTCAAATCTTGCGTAAAATGAAAAATTTTTGTTGTCTAGGTTATTGGAATATATGAACAACAGTGTACCAGTTTTGTTGTTTTTTTATTTCTGTACCTGCACTCCGTGCCTCACGAGAAATCCTCTGGCAGAAATGTGACAGGAATGCAGCTATGAGCCGTCTTTCCACACGCACTTTCGGTTCTAACTGAATTATTGGCTAAAGTATGCGACGTCGAACCTTACCATTGGGTGCGAGCGAGGACCCCTTTGCTTCTGCGCCGTCCCGCGAGACTTCTCGTGAGGCACGGATAGTAGCGTTGTTATACATTCAAAGTAAAGACTTCTGCAGTACTCACTTTTTCCTTCGCCCGTTTCTGAAATATCGCTCGGCTTATTGTTTGTCCGTTTAAGAACAATAATAATAATAATATAATAATAATAATAATGACCTATTACTTACTGCAATATTTCGCATTTGTAGTACTTCCAAGTGAGTCTCGATATTCTTTCTTGCCCCATTAGACACTGTAAAGGTTTGTGTTGACAATGCAAAAAGAATTGGCTGCCAAGATTTGCCAATACGGCTTTTACATTACTTTTTGTACCGCGATGTATGGAGCAAACGCAGTGTTCGTCGCGTCGCGGTCACATTGAAAATGACCAATAGTCACCATGATTTTTCAGAAAAATGTGTGGGACAAAAGTTAGCGGTATTCAGTCATCTATAAATCCCAATATATTTTTTTTAATAAACAATTATGGTCATCGTAACTTTTTAAATTCCACTATTTACTTTTTATTACATATTGTTGTAGCTGACCTTAAGACGAATTCAATGACTCACTACACTATGCATGCAAGACATAAAATAATGCTAAAATACTTTTGGCCATGTTTTCGGGGCAAATACTCCACTGTGCGAGGTTCGAATAATGCCAATATCGAAACAACCCTAAATCATACGTTTTCAGAACGTATACTAAACATGCCTGTCTTTTAAGTAATTCTAACGACGATTGGTTTCCAAGAAACTGAACTCTCGATAATACCAGTCCACAAGAAAATGCGAGAAGAACGACTCTCCCCAACCGTCAAGCCGCGCAGAGACCGCTTAATAACTATCTGAAACGAGCGTGAAGAAATAAAACAATTGTCCCCGGAGCGCGTTTAAAATTCCACGGATTTTCCCGAGTTTTTTTTTCCCCTCGTGTTACCGTTCTAACGAAGGATTAAATTTCCCAGCGGTAGCCACGCGTTCTCCATTTTCTCGTTGGTGAAATTCGACGGTAGGCGAAATCGTTATCGATCATCGTTTGCAATGGAAATTTATTGCATTTGTTTCCCGAAATTGCTGGAAGGAACTTCTCGTTCCTTTTTCCCCGTGTCTTTCCTCCTGTTCTCTTTTCCTCTCGACGTCTTGCTGTCTCTTTTGCACTCGTTTCCTACGATTTCCCCGTTTTTCCTCTCGCTTGTTTTGCCTCCGTCGATGTCCGCCGATGAAGTTCCCCGTTGAAACGACACGACTTTAATTCCGACGTCCGTAATTTCTGCTGTTTGCCGTTTCCGGTTCAAAATTTCACAATTTCGACACGCCGCGCCGAACGCCAGGAGAGACTGGCTCTCGCCATTTTTCCTCGCGACTTTCTGCTGCCACCTGCGCCCCACATCTCGTTCTCTCTCTTTCTCTTTCTGCAGCGAACGACGAAATACTGCCGTGGACCAATTACAACCGCTATTGATTTTTATTTACATACGGGGCAGGAACGATACAGCCAGACGAGAAATGGGCGACATTTTAACGCCGCTTACGGCGATTTTTCCGACTTTCCAGACTTCCGGAGATTCCAGCGGCTCCCGGAAAATGAAACCGAGCTACGGGACCCGTCTCTGGGAAATAATAGCTGCGATAGATTGCGGAATTTCAGGCGTACCGAGCACACATAAAAGTCGTCAAACCGGTGAATTGTGCTGAAAGAAATTTAGGTGTTCTGAATTATTGGGTTTAGTATTTCACGGTACAAAATTTAACTAGTCTAGAAAGTATACAAGGTGATTCACGAGATATTATAACCACGATTTTTGTCATTATTAGTATTATTCGTAGAGAAGAATGTTTATATAAGAGTGGATGGTTTCGAAAGATGCATATTTTGGTTTATGAGTTGTTTTTATAGGTGGACACGTAGAAGAGATACGAAGGTCATTTTTTTTAATGTGGTCGTATGTTCTTTCCTGCACCAATCGATGAAGCTTCATGTTCTCTACAAAAAAGTATTAACCTATTAATATCGAAAAACCATTAGTTAAGGAGATATTTTAATTTTAGTGTTGTTATGAACTCAATGAACACATTGGATACCACTTCGTGTGATCTCAAGAAAATTACTTATGTCAAACCAGTTAAAAAGTGAAAGTACATTGGATCCCTTTTGCTCGATAATTCCATAGGGCGGATATTAGGAATACCCTTGTGGATTTTAACGAGTAGGCAGGTTCAATGTCGTGCAACGACAAATTTATTAATACTGTTCATCAATTTGATAAACATTTTCACCTCGCTGGTGACCCAAAGGAGGAATTCGCAGTCAGCTGATCGCATTACCTATTTATTGTGATTCGTGCTGCAATACAAGTGATATTAAAATTATTATTAATGCATAGCTATTTGTTGACAAATGTGAACAGTGATCGCGAGCGTGGAGAAACTTCATGGCATCTGTGTGAAGGAAACATACGATTTATTTACCATTTGAACAATGAAACTGGAGGTCTGGAACAGCTGTGCAGTTCGTCACCGAGAGGGCCAGTTACCCTCATTTCGAAGTAACAAATAGATTTAAGGATAAATTATGTGAGTTTTTACAATAATTAATCCAATCAATTTCTGCTCTGCTTCTCTTGTTCATTTCTTCGTCGCGGCGGATCGCTATGCTGGCGATAGTAGATACAGTCGGCGCGCCAGACAGTTCGCGTCTAGCCCGCGTTCTGATTGGTCCGTGTTTTTCGTTAATAACTCCCAAACGAAGCCCCAGCTGACATTTTGCAAAAGGAAAATGACCTCAGGAACCTCCCATTTCCGGGAGTTGAGGGAGTTTTGAGACACCCTGTATAATAATCGAAAATTTTGGGGTTTCTAAGAGACAGTTTACCCCTAGGCTTGATTACGAATGTAGTCAACAGAATTGTGAAATGTAAACATTGATGGATGATCTAACCGTTTTACTTATGTAGAATTTAGTCTCTGTTTTAATACTTGTACAGTGAGTTATCATTCATAATGAAGTATTCCAACGAAAAGAAGATTGACATCTTATCAGTTTATTTTGAAGCTGAGAAAAGTGCCACGCGTGCTGACCGATTGTATGCCGACAGGTTTCCTGAAAGGAATCAGCCATCTCGTCGTACTTTCGATGATATCATTAAACGATTTGACCTAGCAGAAAAATAACGCAAGAAGGCAATTCATAGTAACAGAATGACGAATGAGGCAAATAAAATTGCAGTTTAACTGCAGTGGAATTAAATTCATCTTCAAGCTCTCGCTCGATTCGAGAAACAATCTGTAATTAATCGAACAAACGTCCTGCGTATCCTCAAAAGGCATAAATATTACCCATATCATTTATCAAGGGTTCAAGAATTGACTAAAAATGTATTCATAACAACATAAAAATTAAAATATCTCCTTAATTAATAGTTTTTCGATATTAATAGAATAATACTTACTTCTAGAGAATACGAAGATTTCATTTATTGTTACAGGGACAAACGTACGATCCCATTAAAAAATACTGATGACCTTCGTATCTCTTTTAGGCGTTCACCTACAAAAAAGTCTACAAAACAATTCTTCGCCACGAATAATAATAATGACAAAAATCGATGTGGTAATATCTGGCGAACCACCCTGTATGTCCCTTAAAGAATTTTTCTATGACAGAAAACTTCTGATATTTTCGTTGAGAATATTTAACAAGGAAAACAAACGCAAACAAAATATACATAATGTTCTTCGTCTTTTAAGGAATTATTTAACACCGAAGGAACGTTAATTGTGGAAAGCGTTCATTTCTAATGAAATGTTTCGCCGTTTACGTAAAATTCGTGCGAGACCGTCGGAACAAACGGCGCTTTCATCGTCACGATGTAATTTCGGCGAGAGGACACGGTCGATTCATGCTCAACGAGCCGGGAAGCACGTTTTTCAGCCGGTTCATGGGGGCACGGTGCCCCTAGAACATTTGGCCCACACGCCATCGAACAGATTCAACCGAGGGGGTCATGCGTAGTTAACAGTCTAAAAAAACAACCGGATTTTAGGAATTTTTGAAAAAGCGAATAGGCCTTTCTTTCAAACGAGCAGCCTATTTAGAGGTACATACACTCGCGTTCATAAGCCACCGGACACTTACTTGTTTTCAACAAAATGGTAAGAATAAAAGTTTCCAGCTTGAGTTTTTTGTTTTTTTTTTTATTAGACGTAGCTATTGTATGATAAAGCAACCAATATTGTACATACGATAAATGTAATTATTGTACGATAAATTTGAAGGTAAATGCAAAATTAAATATATGTACACAATCTGGAAAAATGTTGAAAAAAGAGATTGAGAAATTGTGGAACGATTAGATAGAATAAGAAAAGTGTACCCAAAATCAAAACAGCGCTTATGGACAGCTCTAGAAGCTGAATTGGAAAACAATCACCCCACTTAAAATAAAAAATTTAGAAAATATAAGATATTTTGGTCAGATATTTTATTAGGTGGTCCGGAAAGTAATGTCGTTTCTTTATATTAAATTCAAACAAATACATTTTTACTAAGTTTTTATTTTAATCAATGATGTAATCATCCTCGTTCTCAACAACCTTTTGCCATCTAATGTGCAAATAAAAAAAAATTTTTTTAATGAAATTAAAAAGAATAAATAAATGTACGAACGTCTAATTCACTTAGGATAAACATCGCAAATGTTTTTGGTAGCAACTGTTGGCGTTACTACCCTTGTGAAACTGAAAAAGCATACAATGCCGGATATGTACCTCTTCTGGTATTTGGTTGAAAAGTTCACCCAAAACAGCAAAAAAATTCAAGATTTAATTATTCACAAGTAAACAAGTCACTTTAACCTTAAAATGTCTTGACACGACTTTGTAGCACACATTGAGTTAATAAATAATAACTAAATATTGACATGCGTAGAAACGACATTACTTTCCTGTCCACCTATACATATAATTTGACATACATACACGTTCTCTACATTAGAAAAAATGAGCAATACCATTTTTATTTCATAATATAGATCCTTCAATAATAAAAAATTGTCTAATCCAAATATGAATGTATCCGGTGACTTATGGACGAGGGTGTACATTGTACTGTTTGTAAGAAAGGGAAGAAAGCTTCGAAGAAACCAGCAAATAAGAAAGGAAAAATAGGTGGAAAGAGTGAAGGGTAAATAGGATTCTTCGTAGAGCGTGATTCTGTACTGCTAAACCCTCTCCCTTCTAGGCTAGGGGAAAAGATTGTATAAATATTTATGCACGGTTTTACTCGAGATACCATGGGGGTAAGAATCTAGACGGTTTCAAGGTGTGGAGAAATTGGACGCGGCCGGCGCGGGAAGTAACTTGGCAAATATTAATGAAAATAAGGGAAAGAAATTGAATGTACAATGAGCGGAATTAGAATACCGCGGGGGTGTGGTTGTCGTCAACGTCCTTTTCTCTCTTGGCGGAAAGATAACTGGAGACTGTGGGGAAATGGATACGGGGCAAGAAAAATAGTCGTGGAAAATATTAATAGCGAGAGATGGGCAACGGGTGCCGGAACAGAACCCTTTTTTTTTTAATTGATAGACAAGGTTGTGTCGAATGGTTTCAAGCACCGTCGACTCCCCAACAGTGAAAAGTCCATTCGGTTAATCCTGACGAGCTGTGCGATCCCCTCGATCGGATCACTGAAAACACAGAAGTCCTCCAGCCCTGCGTCCTCTCGTAATTGTCTTTTTCCCCTTCTTTGTCCCAGGTTCTCCCAGTTTCGACAACGTTTTTCTGCTTTGTTTTTTAAGGACTTTTACGGCTTTTTGATGCCGCCAGCAATGGCAGAACCAGAAGCTTTCCGCGGATTTTCCGCGCGGTTTTTCTTTACAAACACATTTTTCCCTCTCTCTCTCTCTCTCTCCTTTCTATTTTCATCCTCACTGTGTTCCCTCTCTTTGGAAGTCAATGTCCACACACCGTGTTGTTCAGTAGCGACGAGGCTTTTTAGCGGCGACGTGATTTCATCCGATTTTTCGCAACACTTGTTCCACTTTCGAATTTCACCTCGAGTTTTTTCTGTTGCCACTTGTGTTATAGTCTTTTTTCGGGTGGCGCCGGGAGAGAGGACGCAAATTTCGAAGCCGGCCGTACGTCCTCTAACTTCGACGTTCGAACAGCAAATATTCTCTTTTTCAAGTAAAATTTTGTTGTGTACCTTGTAATGTAACAATGCAAGAAATATTTTTGCGGAATTTCGACAGTAACATCGAACACAATAAATGTAACAGAGTTAGAATACTAATCGTTTCTTAACTGGTACATGTTCCTTTATAAAAATGATAAAATTAATTTTACTTAGACTTTTTGCGACTCCTATTGTAATACGTGTTCTACTAAAAATATCTATACAATAATATCTTATGGAATCATTTTTATTATTTATAAAATAATAAATCTGGAACCGGTCATTTTTACCGGTGGTGGTAGGTTTAGTGTTAAGCTAAAATAAACGTGAACGCATGAGCTTCCTAAAATTTTTGAGACTCTAATACACAATTTTTTTGACGAAATGGTTTTATTGCTCCAATTTTGCGCCTCGCTGAAGCTGTTTATTTCGGAGCCGGCTAATTTTTGGTGGTCTGTAATACAAAAATGGGCTAGCAGGTGAGGCTGGAAACGGCGGTAGAGCTGAAGAACACGAGGGAAGGAAGAGCATAGCGAAGGGGTGGAGAAAAGCCGAGGGGTAGAGCCGCGATGAAAAAAGCTGTAGGACACGGGGTGAAAAAGGAGTGGAAAATGGGGAAAAAGGAAAAGGGCGAAGTGGAGAGAGAGAGAGAGAGAGAGAGCGCTGTGGTTTCCGCTGGGAAACGTCGTGTCGGCCGGGAATAATTCCGCGTGAAGTGTCGTCGCGGCGGAATTTTGCGTCGGCAAGCACGGTAATATTTCAGAACATCGTTTTCACGGTAAATTACACGAGAATAATCCAAGGGACCTTCGCGGCTCGTCTTGGGATGCTCGGAGAACGCCGCAACCGCCACCGCCAGTCGACAACTTCGGCGAGAGAGGGTTACTCAAGAGAGAAAGAGAGAGAGAGAGAGAGAGAGAGAGAGAGAGAGAGAGAGAAAGGGAGAGAGAGAGAGAGAGAGAGAGGGTTGTTTCAACCGTGTGCACCAGGCTAAGTGCAGCATGGCCACTCTAATGGGAACGCGTGCCGACTGGTGTGTTCCTTGACGTCATACGTGCACGGTTATTACCCCGCCACCACCAATTTCTTTCCGCATTTTCGACCACTCCCCCCTCGTTATCTATCTCACCCCCCCCCCGCCTCCTCTCTATTTATATTTCTCGCTCTCTCACTCTTGCTCTGTCTCTCGTTCCTGTTTGATCGATGCTCAACAGTCGCTGCCGCGAAGAATCGCTCGCGGCTCGAGTGCACCGTGTAATTGCATTCTTTGGAATTCGGCTGTTGACGCTTTGAACGTGGCACGGAATGCGGCCGGAATTATTTGGCCAGATTTTCAAATGAATTTTTGAGGTAATGCGTACCGTCCAACACATTTGCCCGGGGATTCGCCGGATTTAATTCGGAGCCGCTGGAAATCTGCTGAGAAACGCGAGGACCTGCAAAACGAGCCCTCTACCTCTACATATAGCATCGTCTCTTGTCCTCTATTTTCATTAAATAAACCGCTTCGATCTTATACAATTTTTCAAACTACCAGTGGTTTGTATAATGATTAGCAGATTTTTATAGAAAACAAAAATATTGTAAATAATTAATGGAATAAGAAATAAAAATTTTTCTTCTAATAATTTTAGGAAGTCGAAAATAGCATCAATTTTGTACTTTACCAATTCAGTTTTGTCATAAATGCATCAGCATTCCAGTAATGATTATAGCGCAATCTTTGCAAATTTTTTTGGAAGGAAGCTGTGGAGTATTACAACTCCACACTATACGCTCAATTTTTTTCAAGCCGAAATACCGATTTTCTTCGAAGTTACAACGATAATAGTAAAAGCATGTAGGGTTATCTGTTTTATATGAGCAATTTGTTAGTTTTCTGTGTTGCAACATTATCGTTTTGCAACTAACGACTTAATTCTAGCCCGTACTGTAATTAGACGTGTACTGAATATGTCTAGCAAGTTCAAGTCACTTAAACGATTGGCTTCTTAGATATTAAAGTCGTACGTGCTATTTCAGAGTAATTACTAGTAATTATGATTAATCGGCTATTCCAGGGACATGAGGATAATATACACCTTACAGCGTGATCAAATATTTTAGACTTTCAGATTCGTCGACAAGAACTTTAGGATCAACAATCTCTTCGCATCCCTGCAACATTTGTAGAAAGCTCAAACGTTTACACATATCCGTTTTCGTTGCATACCTTTAAACGAAAAACTTCGTACACGTTGCTCGAACACGAGGCAAATCGACCCGAAACTTTCAAAAAGATCCGATTCTTAGTTCCTCGAAAACTAAATCTCCAAGACGCCCTACATTGATTTAAAAGAAATTATGTGGAATATCAATTGGAAGAAAATTCGTATCCGGTCAACGTGTGCGGTAATTTAGGAGGACGCGAAATTTAATGGGATTCGAATGGGAGAGCCCCGCGCACTTAATTGAATAATGACGGGATGAAAAAAAAGGTGGAGCAACCCTAACGATTTCGCGACACGCGATGTGCTCTGATCGGTTACACACCCTCGGCGGCCGTGCAGATTAGATTAGGGGAGTGTAATCCTCGGTTGCTGACCGCACTGAACGCGAAATATTTTCCTACATATACCTCTGGCACTCGACGTTACAACAATTTTGTGGAGACGTCGTCGTAACAAGACCGTAATTCGAGATCTCGAAGCGCATCGTTCTTCCGGGCGACATTCAATTTGCCGGCGCAAGTGTCCTTGTGTGCTTGTAATCGCTCGCGATCGAATTATGCCCCGTCCAGCCGCCGCCGCGGAATCCCGGTTAGTCAATTTAATTACGAATTTCGTTTGCCCAATTTTACGGAATTACCTGCGAAACGTAGAAAATCCTCGCCGGGATCCAATTAGAAAGCGAAACGCACCGGTGATCGTTCTCTCTCTCTCTCTCTCTCTCTCTCTCTCTCTCTCTCTCAACGAACGAAACAGCGACAATCCTGTTTGGGGAAACCTTCGGTGGCGTCGACAAGAGGGACCGGACCGGCGCAACAAGGTTAACTGAAACGCGTGCGCACGCGAGACAGACAGACAGGGAGAAAGAGAGAGAGAGAGAGAGAGAGAGAGAGAGAATAACAGAGAGACTGGTTTCTGCAGCGAGGAGAACGGAACGATCGAACGACACGCGACGTCCTTTTGATCGGCCGCCCTCAAAGCTCCTCCCACATGATGCCGGATCAGAGGGCGAAAGGTTGAACGTTTGTTCGAGCCTCTTTTATGGCCGCTATCATGCCCACTACGGACGGCTCTCTGATAAAACGACAGACAGTTCCATTCGAATTTTCATATAGACCGCCGCGACTCGAAATTTGAAAGGACTTCCCCTTTTCCACGTCTGCCTTCCACTTTGATAATTTATTGCTCAGGAAGAACGTAACGCAGGCTTATGGAACATTCTAGATTTGTTTATACATATTTGAATTATGTACTTGATTTTTTATATACGGTAGTCGTTAAAGGTATAGAATTTATATGTACATCTTGTTCGTCAAAAGGACATTCCCAACTCTGGATGCTATCTACAATTTTATTTTTTCTAATATAAATGACGCATCTTTATGCAACTTTAGAAACGCATTTATACATATTGAAACTAAGTATATGATTTTTGTTCTACACGGCTATCGTTAAAGATATAGAAATTATTCACCAAGGAAGTAAACCTTGATTCCCAACAGAGCTAATGGAAACATAGTAAATACTTTCAGATGTAATGCGCTGACGCAGTAGAAATACTAATCGAGTTGATTTAATTTTTTACTTTTTCTTGTAAGATGTTCAAGGTTTATCAGTGCATAATAGACTTATAGAATGAATAAAACGTAATAATTTCAAGGTTAGTTTAGTTTTTCTTTCAGAAAACGTCGAAAAATCGGTTTTTATTTTTTTTAACTACGACGCCGCCGACTTAAAAATCTAAAAAAAATCATAAATAACACTTACAACCATATATCGGTATTGTTAAAATCTAGAAATTGTCACTCTAGAACTTCCATGTGAAATCTGCAGTTTTAGGATGTCGTATTTCAAATGTTCAAACGGCGTCTCTAAAAAGATGTCTTTAAGTTGTCTCGAAACAGACGTCTTTAAGACGTGTTCAGAAAGATGGACGTAATAAGCACGTCTTTAAGACGTCGCGTGCTATCTGAGAAGGACATTCCCCTCTTTGGGTGCAAGTTAGAATTTTTTTGTCATAAAATAAACAACTGTATTAAACTTTGCAGATGTGTTGACACATATTTGAACTAACTTCATGATTTTTCACACGTTTCTATCATTAAAATTGCAGTGGTTGACCGAAGAAGCGAGCAGCTCGACAAGAGCGAACCCCTCGACAAGAACTTCCTGCAACCACCCTCTTCCGATTTGAACAACCACCATGCTTCAAAAGGGTACAATGCAAACAAACCGTATACAGTACAAACAACCCTGCGCACTCTCATAAATCCGACTCTCACCGTCCATCCCCAAAAAATTCGCCGAGTCAACCCTCAACCGACACCAAACTCTCCGAAACGCCCCCGATTCTATCGGAACGCTCGAACCGTTCCGATTGTACGGCGATTCGCCGGCAACCCTAATCTCTCATTCATTTCCAGGGAACGAGATGGGCGTGTTACGATTCCTCGAACTTCGCGGGGGGTCTTTCAATCGGTCCACGCACAAGCTTCCCTTGGAGTTTCCCATAAAGTTCGGTCGGACGAGCGGACCGATCGCCATAACCGTGTTTGCGTGGGTGGTTCTTCGTTCGCAAACGCGGAGGGGAAAAAAAGGAAACTGGTTTCGAGTGGAAGAAGGAAGTTCTGGCGATCCGTTCGCTGAATCGCAGGAAACGAGCATTCGAAAGAGCCACGATATTTGCCACGAGGGCACTCGTGACTTTTCCCCGACGAATGGAACGTCGATATCCTTTCTTCGAGCGTTTTCCCTCTTCCTCTATCCTCTCCCTGCTCCTCCTTCACCCTTATTTTTCCACCAGCCTCTCTCGGCTTGTCAGATGATAAATTGACGGGGGTGGAGATCGCGGAGGCGGATCGAGGCGAGCTTATAATTAACTCGGAGCCAGCTGCCGCCGCGTAAACTGCGGGAACGCGTTCCGCGGGATCCTCGACGATACATCCGAGGCTTTTGATGCCGACAGAAACCCCCGTCATTCCCGGGACGGAGCACCTCCGATCGAAACCAGACCCGGAACAAGGTCGCTGGCTCCTCCCCCGGTTGCTTAGTTAATCCGTAATTAACCGCTATCCACCACCGCCAGAGCACGAGTGAAACTTGCGCTGGACAACGAGCCTCACGAAAAACTCGAGCGTTTCGGCGCTGGTTCATCAAATTATTGTATTATCGTGGCTGCCACGGTATGCGCTAATTACTCTAATTAGCCGGGGTACCACCGGCGGACAAGTCCGGGGTTAATGGGCCTCGTCGACTAGTTATTACGGCACGGGATCGCTGCTGGGATCGTCGAGCAGGCCATTTGTCATTTCGATCATGTCCCTGTATTGCGTGTAACAAATTTTTTTTTTAATATCTGTGACACGATAGATGTGTGACAGAGTATTCTTAGAGTTATTCTTGAATTTTTCGATTTTTATTCCATCCAATAAATTTCTTTGATTTTATGGAATTTCTCTTAGTAGTTTTGGGCTGGTTTAGACTTTAATTTAGGTTTTGATGGGTTTAGGCGAACTCATAGTCCTGCAAAATCCCTACCTTGTTTCAAAGCCAGACACAAGAATTCTGCCCAGGAAACGTAAAGCCGAGAAGAAATTTCACCCAAGTTCTACATTTATTCGACTCTCTGTATTCACAAGTGAGAAAAGTGAAAAAGCCTCGGCAAACTTGGAGTCTACGTTTCGTACAAGGTCCCTAAAGCCCTGCGTAGCCATCCGAGGGTGTCAAAGATGAAAGAGCCGAGCCACCACAATCCAACAACGTTGTAGAAAGGAAGCGGTTTCATACTTAAGCCCGACGTAAGTAGATTCAGCCAGTGCGCAGTCAGACAAGGCGGCGGCTAGAGTTAACAATCGCGGGCTAAAGCTCATTTTGAGCGGCGCTCCCTCGGAACAAATTTCTCCCCCCGCCTCCCCTCGCCACCGCACGCCTCTCCTCGGTGCGATGGTTTGCCGGAACAGATACAGGAGCAAGGATTTTACACGTGTAGATCTCTTTAATGGGCGAAAATTAGGATCAATCCTCCCACGGCGCACGCGAGTCTTCTTCCTGGCAGTGGTTGTGGAAGAAGGTGTGTGGTGACTCAACAACACCGGTGTTTTCGTCATTCTCTCTCCCCCAAACAACTCTCTTCTTGGCAGGCTACGCGCGTGCAACAACAACTTTGCTAAATTAATTAACGTCGACGATGTTTTTAGGTACGCACCATTTCAAACTGTACCGCGCTACGTACCTAGAGTTTCTATCAGCTGAAGGAACGATACATCCATTTTATCAGATGGAACATTTCGTAATAATATCCCTAGGAAAGTGGCTCCTACCAAATTATTCCTGAATTGAGTGGTCGAGGCAAGTTCTAGATGCACTGCACCGGACACCGCTGGAGATACTCCGAACTGTCTTGGACTGTACGACACATGAGAATGTACCATTTGTTACTACCATCGTAGGTTTATTTCAAACGAAGTACCTCTCTATTTTTCATTGATATAGAAGGTGTCCCAAAATTTCTGTTACACGGGATATCTCTGTATCCATCGTATTTAGAAACAAATACTTCCATTGAAATTTGTATGGTTTTCAAAGCTCCATAGAACGGTGCATTTTTAAAATATTTTATTTGACGTGTTAAAGGTAATTTTAAGGTCAAGTTCACTTTTATAAATGGAAACATAATGTTTTTATTACACCAACTTATTCTACGAGAAAAACAAATAAGTTTTATTTGAAACATTTTTTAATTCGACAACAACTTTTTAAGTTATTCAATGATAAAGACATCAAATCAGGAGAGCGCGCTGACCACCTATTAGGCACTTCTTCTTGTGTCTTTATCATTGAATAGCTTAAAAAGTTGTTGTCTAATTAAAAAACGGGTAAATATTTACATTACGCGCTTCCTCACCGATTTTGATGACCTTGAAATATGTTGTCAAGGAGGAGTAGGTCTGGATTAGATTTCTTAGCAGGGTTTGGGATTGGGGGAGGGGCGACAGTACAATCGACACATGTTTTCGAGAAAACGGCAAGCAGTTTGTATGAGAAGACGTATATTATCAAACCAGGTGTCCTTATAAACACTAATTTTGAAATTACATTGTGTTTTTATACGTCTTTCGTTTCGATTTCTAATGTAACTAGTATTATGGCATATAAAAATTAAGTTTACGCGATCAAGTAGCATGTTTTCGTTGCACTTGGTACAATTCATCGTGCCATGAATCACTTTTCTGTTAACTAAAAAATCTATCAACTTTTCTTGATTGTTGCAGATATCCAAGAATTCCTATAGTTTCATGTTTAATACTCTGTATGCTACCACAGCTGACAATGAAATGAGTTCGCGTTCGACACGATTCATTTCACGTTTCAGTTCGTAAACATAAACAGACAAGACAGTGGTTCTCAACTGATTGAAGGCGTTTTAAGTTGTGACCGTGGCGGCTTTGTCGGCGGCCACAATTTCAGATCTAACCCAGACCTACTCCGATCACTTTTTGAGATGTTGAAACTTTTTTGCGAATATTTCGGAAACTAAATCTGAGCGGCGGTAACATGTATAGGAAAAAGTTGTTCAGAATGATGACCTTGACAACATATTTTAAGGTCGTCAAAATCGGTGAGGAGGCCCCTAATGTAAATAATTACAAAAAAATGTTTCAAATAAAACTTACTTGCTTTTTTCTCATAGAATAAGTTAGTGTAATACAAAAATTGTTTCCATCCAAAAAAGTGAACTTGACCTTAAAATGACCTTCAACACATCAAATCAAATATTTAAACATGAACCATTCTGTAGAGTTCTGAAAAACCATACAAACATCATTGTAAAATTCCGTCGAAAAATCCGTCCTTCCCAAGTGCGCGCTGCAGATGGTTGGGTCCAAGGATTTGATCATTACGTTGACATTTGTCAGAACCTCGACTCGACCGTTGTAGTTTCTCCTTGCATCTTCAAGGATGGAAAGATCCTCCCCTTATTTTAACGGTTTTTGTGACGTAGTTGAAGAGTTGTATAAGGCCCCCCTTTACCCAACACAGTCAGAAAGCTAACAACGTTCGTCGCGTGTATTTCGTTTACTGTATACTATGGCGACGTTTTGTTTTCTCATTTGACAATCAATATTAAATAATTGTTAATACATAACACGCGTGATTAGCATTTATTTATTCTACCCGATATTTTTTTCTAAATATGATGGATGAAGGAATATCCCGTGTCACGTCCGGTGGTCCACCCAATAGTAATAATTAACTATTTTAACGTATCATTTTTATAAGTATTATCAAACCACTGATTGTTAAATCCTCGAACGATGTATTGGGTTGCGAGCGATAGAATAAGAAGAAAGATGAGATACATTTCGCAGCTAACTTATAGGGTTACCAACTCATGTTATTTTATTTCAAACGAACATAAACCAACCACCCAACTGAGAGCTCCCACACAACCGAGGAATCCCCAGAATAGCAAACATCTCAACGGTAAAATTAAGACTTTATTTGTTACTTTTAATAACAATAGTGTATCCGAAATCTGAGAAAAAATATATTTGTTTAAATGAAAAAGCAAAAGTTGAATAACTATTTTAAAACCGATTTCAAAACTATCCAAAAGTCCTCAATTGCCCGAACCGTAGCCGGTGTATGCAGGCAGGTTCAAAACCGCGTTCTATCTCCCAATTTAATAATTATTATATAAAAGAGTCCACTTCGGACGTAACACCCGTGTAACAAAAATTTTGGGACATCCTGTATACATATCTCCTACGAAACTTCCCGAAGTAACACACTTCTAAACCTAAATCCTCGGGGGGAAAAACTTCATTATTTTTTGGTACGATCAAACACACTAGAGGTTATTTACCCCTAGACCCACCACAATACCACGTTAGCAGTGTCGGGAAAAACCCAAGAAAATTGTGAAAGACGAAGAAAAATTTCCCAGCGTCTTGGAGGATCGAACACGAGCCCACTCGATGGCAGGCGGAGGTTTTACCAGCATTACCAAAGAGATTCTAATACATATAACCATTATTTTCTCCGGTATATACGCCACCGGGCCACGATGTTGACACTAAAAACAACCCCCTGCGACGTCCAAAATGGCTGCCGCGACCGAATCGTACAGAGAATGCTCGGTGAAAAAAGTGGTTCGGTACACTATTACCGTCGACATTTTGCTATTTCGTGGCGGAGCCATAAGTCTGCGCTTTTTCGACGACGCTGGGGCATGCGTGCGGCGTCGATCGCAGCGAGGGTGCTTCAATTAGTGGCCGGGAACGTGGATAACATAATATCATCGAGAATATATCAAGAGGCGAGAGCGTGTCGGGCGAACGGTATTGAAAAACTTTTTAATTGCCAGCTTTCTCTCTACATCCCCCCTTCGTGGCATCTGCCCCCTGCATCTCTTTTTTTTTCTTACTGGCGTTCGTCTCTCATTTCGAAATAAAATTATCAACGCCTCTCTCTCTCTCTCGCTCTCTTTCCCACTACCTGTCTCTCTCGCTCGTTCTGTCCCGGCGCCCTCGAAAAGCGTCGGAAGGGAACGTGTTCTCGCGAGGACGAGGGAATTAATTAAAGTGCGTGGTCCCTTGCAAGAGGGGGCAGAAAGGGGGACGGAAGAAGGGCTTGAATTCTCTGTCCGGCGGAGAAAGAGGCGAGGAGAGCCACGCGGCGGAATAATCGCGGCAGAAGGCCGCTGGAAAAAAGGCTCTTGTCCCGGGGAAAACTCGTGGCACGTCCGCCAGCAACCACCTTCCGCGCCTGCTCCACTCAAATTAATCGCTTTTCCTGCCCACGGCTTCCTTGCCGCCCACCAGACCTTCTCGCAAAATTGTTTTCCGTGCAAAGTCACACGTGCCGCAACGAATTACCCACACAGTCTTTTGTGTAAATCATCGCGGCCCATCACATGTCTCTAGCTCCTTGTACTTAGTGTTCTGGACACGGTCAACTCATATTTCTCCATGAAAGTTTGTATTTTCTGAGATCCGGTTAATAACCGTTCGTAATCGTTAGACTGCGGATTTGATAAATTTGTAATAAAAATGAACAAATCAAATGCGAAATTGTAACGACATTAGATAAATTTAAGAATATCATTACATTTTACAATATTATTACAAAATCACAAGAATGTCCTGAATTAAATCGAATTCAATGTAAAAATTCAATTCATGTACAAACACAAAATAATATTTCCACCGCACAGATTACATAAATTGAACAATATTCCCGCTCATAAAAATTCATCTAGCGAGTTCGATGAATTAAAATCGCAAATCTCATTCAGTTTGCAACCACGTGAAAATTTCACACATTTATGCGTGTCCACCATTTACGTAGAACCCAGTACGTGCAAGGGAATAATCAGCGGAGCTCGCAGAGAGGAAAAATAGTAAAAAAAAGGAGGGTTGCCGAAATTTTCGGTAGGAAAGGCATGAGAGGAGGAAGAACGGTGGATAGTGGAGGTTCATATCCGGCCCGGCAGCCTCCATTTCCCGAAAGGATGAGGAAGGAGCGTCTCTGCTCGCGTTTTAATCGGATCCCCGGGAAATGCGTGTCGTGTACGTTCCGCGTCGCATCGCGTCGAGTCGCGTCGCGTCGCTTTTCGTCGTCGAAAGCTCCCAGCAGCGTCGTCGTCCCAGCGAGAATAGAATTACACCGCGAATTAGCGGGCTGCGCAGACTGGAGAGAGAGAAAGAGAGACAGAGAGCAAAGTCGGAGCCGCAACTAAGCGACGAAATTGGCAAACGGAATCGAGCGGACAGCGGCGATGCCGGGCTTAAAATACTCGCGGTCCGCGAGACGTAGACGACCGGGCCCGTCAAGTCTACGGGGATAAACAGATAAACAGAGCGAGTCCGCTATTTTACGGTGATCGCCTCGCGGAGCTTGTCGTCCGAGCTGTTGCGCTACGTTTATCCAATCGGGGGAAAAACACACGGACCAAAATAATGTCCTTTTATTTTCAGTTCAATTTTTATTTGTTTGCTGTGACGGATTCCTGACGAGAACATGGATCGTTGAAATAATGATCCGGTTTTCCCGTTGAAGATGATGGTACAAACATAAGAAATGCTTCTTTCTAGTTCAGTATATGTATAATCGTACGTCAGAAACACAAGGATACGTTTAGAGATAAGGGATTTTCTGAGATCGGTTTTTCGAATTACGATAACAGTGTGTCAAAAACATTTTAACCATTATGTCTATAATAACCAACGTACCAGGCTATCCACCTCCAGTTTGTTTTCAATAAACATTGTGCATCGCGTCATTTTGGGTTTTGTTTTGTTTGTAGTCGACTGTTACTATCTAGAACCAAATTTATAAGGCCTCGGCTAGACCCTACCAGATAATATAAATGGGCCTGTAATGGTACACCGTACGTAGCCACGCGCCGTTATTTTATGCCTCCGGCCTCTGTCTCGCTACATAAATAGTTTATTATGCAAACAGTCAAATACTGCCAAAGAGAACCAATCGGCGTAGACTATTTTTGCGACAATTGGCTACAGAACTCACTATACCCGTTAGTGAATATCGGCTTCAAAACGTGCAAAGTATAAGACATTATACTTAAAAAATTGACGTCGACAGCGTTTCTGGCCGACGTACTAATTTTCCGGACATTCAGCCTGGGACTTCGCAAGCTATAGACAATTCGGAAGAAAGGCTCATGCCATTTATGCTATAAATTTATGCTATAAAAAAAAAACGCAGGAAATTTAGAAAATCTTGTATCCTGCGCAATACACCAATCTGCGTTGAGCATTCAGTAACTGTAACAAAATGTAAAGAATGCGTCAAAAAATAAATAATTGAGGTTTTTTACGTATAAATATTTGTTTTTATCTATTAAATTATCCCTGTAATGATATCGTATTGTAAATTGTTTTATTCATTAATTCATAATCTTATTTTTCTATAGGTGGATACCCAGGTATCTTGGTATTGAGATTCAGGTATGTAAACTTTAACGGAATAATTCTCCAAATCCAATACAAAAAAAGAAGTCTGGAAGTATATTTCTCTTTGAAAATGTTCAATTAGAGAAGATTCAAGCATCCATAACGAAATTTTCACGGTGAAATAAAAAAATGTTATAAAGCGTACCTAGGTGTATAGCCATGTAGCCGGTTATTGACATAAGGTTTAAATGGGTGAGTTAAAAATTGGTAAAAGGTTGTTCGTAGCAGAGTCGCCAGATCAGGAGATTTGTTTCGGAATCCAGCGGAAAAGTTAGTTCCTGTTCTCTGCCAGTACCGGATAGTCACGTGACGTTGTGACACATGCGCGACAGAGACGAAACGCGTCACGTGACCGGGCTGCGGCGGAAGCGTGGCGAAATAGGGTCGTGGAAGGGGAAAGTAGAGTGGGAAGACAAGTCTTAATCTGGAAACGCTGTAGATTTGTAAGATCGTAGATCTTGCCTAATAGAGGATAAACAAGCACCTGCCAGAATTTTATACAGACTCGAACCAGTTTTTTAACTGCAATGTCTACAAACGATTTTAGAAAAATTGAAACACATCTGTCAAACACACTGTAGAAAAATCTATCCGTAGAGTATGAAGATTTCTGGTCGGGGCCGGAAGACCAATTGTTGCAGCAGTCTGTAATAACAATGGCGCAATGTGATCCGTCGGCGTGACGTCCGGGCAAACAGGAAACGTCGTCGAAATTTCGCGATGGGCGCAGCGGTCCGGCTCGATAAAGAGGGCAAAAATGAGAAACAGCTGGACACTCGCTTAATAGAGGACTGCGTTAATTTGGTCGGCGCGAAGCAATTAACGGGCCATGTCTGCTGGCGACCGGTGCACATCGTCCGAAAGGAGAGAGGAGGAGTGAGGGGGGAGAATAGAATAGTAAAAAAACAAAATGGCGCGCAGACAACTAATAATAAACTAATAATGCAACGCGTAGCCTCTGGCCCGTGACGTTCGTCTATTTGTCGCGACGAAGTTTATTCTTGGGTCGGTTAGGATTATCGAGAGAGTGGCTTCCAACGTGGCTGCACTCGAGGTCTCTCTCTCTCTCTCTCTCTCTCTCTCTCTCTCTCTCTCTCTCTCTCTGTCTCCGATTCTCTCTTGGTCTCTCCCGAACGCTTTAACCCCTTCGGAGTCCGAGTAAAATAGCGTTTCCACTGTTAGGAACGTTCCACTGTGAAACTCAACGATGCTAAACCACGGTCGACGATGCTCGAAGTTCGAGAGTTAACCGAACTGTTAACACAGAGACGATACACGTGCTCCATCGAGGTTTCGGTTCGTTCCTCCACGCCGCACCGCGACGTGGGATTTGTAATAGATCCGCCGTGGACTTGTTCTTCCGTGTTTATTATTACTTAAAGTTTGCGACTGATCTTTGGCAGAGCACTTGGCCAAAGTGTTCTATTAACACAGTCACGGGTGAACCAGTTACCATACAAACACCACGGTATCGAGGCGATTTGTTTAACTAAACGCTGGCTAAATAGATGCGATTTATCATGCTCGATGCTGCTTCTATCTTCCCTCGTATGACGGGTTCTAAGTATATTCTGAAACGTCATTTTATTGTGCCAAGGATTAACAGTTACATCGAAGAGAATTGTTATTATGCAAGTCGACGCTACAGCCAATGCGTTAATACGCTAGATTTTTATGCAGAATTTTCTACGTACAATTTATAAAGGCTGAAGCTATACGAGAAATGTTCTTCGCATTCTTTAAATTATTCTAATATTTTTACATCGATAGGTTCGATGTTGAAATAAAAATAATTCTGATCTTTTTCCCTATCTTTTCCTACAATTATTGAAATTCTACAAATACATATTTCCATAAGGAATTTTTCACGGAATCTGAACAACAAATCCGGTCTTGCCATTACAATAAAGTTCCGCTTACTACGTAGTTCCGCTGTTAAAAGTTTTAGAACGAGATACACGGATCCACGGTCAAAGAACGAACAATCCAATTTTCTCTGCCTCGAAACGGGCGATGTTTCGAGCCGGCTGAGCCGCAGAGGCTCAAAAACCAGCTCATATATTTACGAGGTTGTTCCCACCGTTATGTAAATGCGCTCTACGTGTCCTCGAACCGCGGTGTTCCACGAAAATTCCGATTTTCGTAGCGGTGCCGGAACTTCCCTCGTCGCGGGGATAGATGGGGGTGTGAAAGAGATAGATAGATAGATAAATAGAGAGAGAGAGAGAGAGAGCAAGAGAGAGAGAGGACTGAAGGTTGCACCCGAGACGGAAACACCGGCTGCTGGAAAGCGTTAATGAACACCTCCGACCAGTAAGTTTATACAGGCATTGTGAAGAAAATTAATGACTGCAATATAGACGCTGTTGGGGGCTACCTTCTAATCTCGACACCTAATTTTTAGGCGAACGAGCTAATTTGCAAACATCGACCGACCGACCGCCTTCAATCCGTTCGGTTGATACGTTAGATTCATTCGAAAAATTTGCCGATTTCTGAATTATTGCTGCTTTTGAATTCTGATTTTAAAAGGACTATTAAAAAATTCCCGAAAGGTAAAGCGTTCAGATCAGTGTACGAAGAAAATTTCACCGAACAGATGTGCATTTTCACAGGAATATCAGTTAGCTAAAATTCTCAAATCGTGCAATAAGGTATCAGATTGCGGCCGAGGTGGTACGATCCGTTAGCAGAATCACATATTACAGCGAACGTTCGACGGCGATCGCAGAGCCGCGTTTCCTGCAGGGTAGGAGGTGGTGCTCGATGTTCCCGACGCACTTTGCGAGTTAATTCGGCGGAACGTGTCAGAGCCCGGCACGGCACAGCTCTTTCTCGATCAAAGCTAAATCATTGGCCAGGAGCGAAATCAATCGACCGGGCCGGCGGGGAACGAACTTAATTCCCGCGTGAGATTCTATCGGCGGCGCGGCGCGGCGCGGCGCGACACGGTTTAACCGAGAAAAGGGAAACGGAATCGCAGAAACGAGCCGGGAATTGCTATACCTCGCATCTGAAACGATTTCTCGCTCGCTTTCTCGTTCGCTTGCTCGCGGGATATCGTCGATCGATCCCGCGAAAATCAGCTATCAGGGGAGGGAACTGGAAACGAGCGAATCCGGGCTAATTAGCACGTCCAATTAACCTCTAATTACTGTCACGAGCAAGGACATAATTTCATTAATTACAGGCAAAGAGCACCGGTCCCCTCGTCGTTTCCCCGGTGCCTTCTATTACGCCGATACTTCAAACTGTAAAGGCGGGACTGTTTATTCCCGCGCATCCGGAGAGAGCGAGAGAGCGAGAATGGGGAGTCATGCATTTAGAAATTTTCCGGGCAGCCAGTACGCTCGCTAGTCTGAACAAAATAGTCAACGGTCCCCCGCTCGAGAGAGCCAACTCCTTCAAATCCTCGTAATTAAAACCGAGACACGATCTATATTTTTCCGCCAAGCCCCTCCGATTCCGCAGGCTCAAAGCGAAATTCTCCTAGATTCCCCGTGGATAGAAACTCACCAGGATCCTGGAATATTTCCTGCGAAAAGTTTGACGGATCGTCGAGTCTAAATTTCATGGCGATTGCTTATTATTAATGGTCTGGGTTAGGTGTATTGGTGGAAGGCTGGGGAAAAGTCGGAATTTGCTAGAAATTATTGGCCGCAAATAATTATAGTAAATTTTGAAACACATAGTGTGTTCGGATTTCTAGTAAAACAGAGCCCAGGTGGAGCGTCGTACGATTCCTTTTTGCAAAGTTCCAGCATTTCGAACATCCTCAATTTTGTCTCTAGACTTTCAGCAAACGCCAGTCGTTAAAATAATCCCTAACATTTTTCTAGCATTTCCCTAGCACTCGCGGATCGTTCCTCGCCCGGAGCATCAAAAGAGCCGTTGGCTGGTCGGATTAAAACGAGACGTCTCGTTAGAAATCCATTGCGAAAATACCAGACGCAAGGGCCTGGCCAGAGTCGACCAACGGTGCTCGTTAATCAACGCCTCTGCGGCCAGAAAAGACAAAGACAGCGAAAAGGGAAGAAGCTGGAAAGACAGAGGGGATGATGAAAAGGAGGGGATCTCGCGGCGAGCATAATTAGATACGTGTCCGGCTCTGCTTCGCAACAGAAGCCGGAAACGTAGGCCGATTACGGGACGAATTTCATTGGCGTGTTCACTTTTCTCTGTCGTCTGCTCGAACTTTGGGTCCCGCGTTTGCAGTTCGAGGGTGGACAACAGTGTCTTCAGACAATGGGGGTAGATGAAGCGGGGATGCCACTCTCGTAAATAACTGGCAGCCGTGAAAGGGCGGAACGAATAGGGCGAAAGGGCCTCGACAAACCGGATGGCATTAAGCGGACTGCTCTAAATTCTAGGTGGCGCGAAGAAAATGTCCAGGAGACGGGGGGCCGTTAATATCGCAGCCCTTTGTCAGAGGGTGGAAAATAAGGGAAGTTCTCCCAGCAACGTCGAAGGACGGTAATCTCGAAGGAGCATCCCCGAAAACCATAGTTCGTTCTACGGTCTACAGAATGTCCTCAAGGACCCGAATAGTTCCTCTGGCTTTTTAATTGTCTCAGCGGGTTCGCCCTTTACATCCTCTTATTTTGAAAAAAATATTTCGGATTTTAAAACGGCAGACCACCACTGAACTCCCACCGTCTGTGGCTCTAATTACAATCATTATTTTCGTACACATACAGGTGCAAGCACACAGTCCGCGTACCGCTGACTTCGTACAATTACAACATACGCCACTGGCTGCTGTTCAACATGGCAAAAATTTTAATAAAGCCGCTGCCGTCGCGATTTCGCTACGCGCGGAGCAACCTGCAACCCCTAACGAACATGCTCCGACGCTCTAATTGCGCCTAAGCTCCACGTTTAATGCGGTGCTGTCTAGGCTGCTTAGATTTTTTGGTTTTGTGGTTGGGCGCTGATTCTTTGGGGTCAGAATTCTCTAGGTGATAAAGATACTCTTGTGAAAGATTGCTGCGAAGAATTCCTGAGAAAGGAAAAATCATCTTCCAGGGCAATTTTCGTCCCTCTGTTCAACCTGTACTCTCTTCACGCTAAATTTCTGATAGCTCCAAGGGTTTAGAGCCGTCAGTAGATTATCGGTAGCCATCTTTCTGCAAAATAATGATGCTCCGCGTCGATTTTGGGGAACTGAAGTTAAATAAAAATTCATTGCATCGCTTAATAGTTAACAATATTCCAATTTAGAAAAATATACCGTAGACTGAAAACAATTTTTGGGGGTAACTATGATCCTCGCACCGTCTTTCAGAAAATCGGTAGTCGGGGTTTGATTTTTCCACGGCTCGATATCAACCCCTCGAAGTCCTCGTTGGCACGGGGGGTCGGTTGGCCTTCGAGTCAGCTAGACGCCCGTAAATTCAGCCCGAAAGACGGTCACCCCTCTCTGCCACTCTCTGCACCCTCTGGCTAGAACTCTATCTTTCTCTCTCCGCACTCTCTCCGACACCCCCTCTCTCGGTTCATTTCAGTTTCGCCGGCACCGCGAACGTCCGACGGCCGCAGACACCGTTGCGAGCAACAGGCCCCCCTTATCGACCGTGTTCCACACGTATTCCGCCCTCGTTTCCCGGCCAACTCCCCTGCGCCCTCTCACCCCCGTCCCACACCTCCATCCAACCCCCTCAGCTGTTCGATGCCGCCTTTATACCATTCGGGGAATCTCTCGGATCGCTGGGCTTTACCCGGGTCCTCCTATTTTGCACGGTGTTTTCGTGACTCCGCGGGTAGTGGGGGTCGCAGGGAGCGAGGGAGTCACTCCCTGGGGGTGCCTCGTGATGCTCGTGCCTTCCAAATTTCGATTGGCCGCCGGCTAATTGTTCCAGTCCGCTGGGAGACACCTCCGGCTGTGATTTTTGACTGGATTTTTCGAAAACAGATTTTTTAATTGGGGTGTCGAAAGGGTTAAACAGATGTGTAAATTGATACTTACACTGTGCGTTTCAATTCGAAGCAGAAATTATTTATAGATATTCTTCATTGTCTCTTTAATGCAAGAACATCAAGACTGTTAAATAATCTTGTTAGTTTGAGAAAAGTAAGACTGTTCATTTGAGCTTCGTATTTAACCTAAGGAGATTAAGCTTGTTAAAGAAGGTTTTTGGTTTAACGTCAGAAAACTCTAAGCCTGTTTATTAATTTTCACCGCTGGATGTAAGAAATTTGACTCTGTTCGTTAAATTTAATCCTATCAAACATTATATCTCCACATTGCGAAAATCAGGTTGTTAGATGCATTATAGTAACAACAACCTTATAATGATTTGTTAAAATTACCACTAAATTAATAAAGCTCAGTTTTATAATTGCTTAAAAATATGTATAGAGTTTAAAATATTAGTGTATTTAGTCTGTGGCGGCGACAAGCTGGCGCCTCGTCTCCGCCAAATGTTTAATTTTAAGAATAAGTATATTCGAATGAATGGGCCTGGTTGTGTGCTGTGCGACAGCGTCGAGAGATTGTTTGTAAGATATGATTGCGTGCTGTGCGTTAGCGTCGGATGACTGTTTAGATGATTGGGTCCAGCGTTAGGACTAGAGTGTTTGATGTCGAGTGTCGCGAGGGTGAGTGTTAGCTGAATCTGAAAGCGAATGGTTAGTTTAGAGTGAAAGCGAACTGTGTGAATGAGAAAGAAAGATTTTCGTGGGAATGGATCAGCGAACGAACGTTTAGTTTAGTTTAGTTCTAGTTAAGAATTCGAGGAGAGCAGTCGCGCGGGCTCCGCGGTTGTACCGGCTGTCTCTCGCAATAAAGCTCAGTTCTGATTTTTAAGAACGGTATCATCTTATGAAAGTACCTTCGCACCTTCCCGATCATAACACCACCTCCAGTCTATTGGTCCTACCAACGTCCTCTTCTGAAATGTAACTATTGCACACTGACGGAAGAAGTTGGTAAAAATACGATTTTTCAAATCTTGCGTAAGATGAAAAATGTTGGTTGTCTGAGTTATTGGAATATATGACCAACAGTGTACCAGTTTTATTTTATTTATGTATTCGTGTAGCGTTGTTATACATGCAAAATAAAGACTTTTGTAGTACCCCTTTTTCTCTTCGCCCGTTTCTGAAATATCGCTCGGCTCATAGGATCGTTTATATGTATGTGACGAAGATGTTGTGTTAATTTTGTGTTTACAGACATTCTTTAGACAGGTATATATTACAGCAATTTTCATTTCCTTAATGTTTGTCTGTTTAAAATTATTCAGGTTTGGAGATGACCTATTATTACTTGCCGCATTTTCAAGAAAGAAATTCTTAGGCTTCCAAGTAAGTTCCCATGTTCTTTCTTGACCCATTAGACACTGTAAAGGTTTCTGTTGACAATGCAAAAAGAATTGGCTGTCAAGATGTGCCAATTACTTTTTGTATCGCAATGTAAAGCACAGTCGATAATCTGGTAATAAAATGTGTGGGACGAAAGTTAACCGGTATTCATAATCATCTATAAATTACAACACAAAAAATTATAAAACATTTTTTTTTAAATAAAAAATGATGATTAACTTTTTAAATTTCACTATATACTTTTTATTACATATTGTTTTAGCTGACCTTAAGACGAATTCAATGACTCACTACATTATGCATGCAAGTCTTAAAATAATGCTAATAAAATAGTTTTGGCCAAGTTTTTGGGGTAAATACTCCACTGTGCGGCTGTGCAAGCCCTTTATCGTCGTCTTCGAGGAATATTTCTAGGTCGACGAGGCCCGGCA
The DNA here is from genome assembly GCA_028454225.1 of Lasioglossum leucozonium. Taxonomy (NCBI): domain Eukaryota; kingdom Metazoa; phylum Arthropoda; class Insecta; order Hymenoptera; family Halictidae; genus Lasioglossum; species Lasioglossum leucozonium. The sequence goes on from CM052207.1 coordinate 858,552, forward strand.
CCACAGACTAATAAATCGTGCCGGTTTTCCCGCTCGCCTACTTCATTTTCGTTTCCCTTGTTTCGCCGGTCTCGTCGGGACGCGGGTTTTACGAGCGTCTGGGATCCGGTAGGATCGGCTTCCATATCGACACGGGGACGAAACGGAACGGCGAAGGGCGAAAAGGACGAATATCTCGGAAAGATCGTGAACGTGTCGAGGGTCAGAGGTCGAGGGACCCTCTTTCCCGTAGGATCGATCCTCGCGAAACGAACGTGTCCTCTTTCATCTGCCATCATGCTCCCTTCTTCTCGGTTCCACCGGCAAGCTGTCTGGCGCCGGCCACGCGAAAGACATTCGACGACCTTTCGCTTTCGTTTCCAGGCGAAACTTTTCTGCCATTTAGCCAGCTCGTGACATTACGGCCGCGAACTATACCTCTCTTCGCCTTTCTCCCTTCGATCCCGCGAGCCATCCGGCGTTTTCGAGCTTCGACCCCGGGATTATTATACCATCCTCCGGACTTCTCTCCCGGGAACTCCGAGCAAAGATGGTCCTGGCCACCGGGAACGAAATTGAATCGCCTTGCCGGCTGAGAAATGTCTGACGAAAGTAATTAATAAGCGGGCGAAACGACCGAATAAACTGTGGAGGACTTGTGTTTGAAGTTGACGAATTTTTTCGGAAGAATATTGTGTACCGAAGATCTCAACGTGTCCGATTACCTAGAGTCTAGCAGAACCAGCTGATTAGATTACTGAATTTTTCTTTTCGATACGGTTCAGTCTTGATTAAATTTAATCTATGAAATTCTTCTTTCAATTATTCCCTCTTATCATTTTCCCAATTCGTTTAACATGATTGAACATGGTACTCAACTTCTTATTGTATTATTTGTACAAATTAATTCGCGGACCTCATAATTAATCAGTAGCAGCATACTTTATATCTTGTATCCGACACATTGGAGATTCACAACTATTTATAGGAATAAATGATGCAGATGAATTGTTGAATCAATTTTTGCACCTAAAGAAAACGTACCAGTAGTTGACCAGTTAAGAGAAGTCTTTCATGCGAGCAATAGTAACCACTTGCTCTGCCATTAAATAGCGAGACTCGATGCCTGAAGACACTCTTTAAATCTTTTAGACGATGTAACAAGACCACTTTTTTTTTTAAAGTTGAGTTATACGTTGGCAATCATATTAGTATCGTTTAGTTTCGACAGTTACCAGCACAAATTATAATTAAAGAATTAAATAAGAAGTAAAACAAATATATTCCATATCAAGTTCAATTCGGAAACAGAGTAGACGTTGGGAGCTATTTAGTCGTCCGTTATCAATATGCATACTTCACTTCACATGTAATCGTTTTAAAATTTAACTGACAGATGTCGTGACATCTGTGGTTCAGTTTCATCAAAAGTGCACAATTTATAGAAACCTTATTTTTTACGTTTTTCGAAAAACTGGCCAACTACTGGTACCTTTACCTAGTACGCTTATGCATAAATTATAACCTTCGTGGGAACCGATTCAATAGATCCCAAATACATATTAATTATAATAAAAATTGCAGAATATCTAAGTAATTGTAGTCTTGTCATTTTCATAAGGTCATACGTGCTTTGGTTGCTTAGTATGTTCAGTGTTAATAACAAATGGCTCTGAGAAATGACGCAAGTTGCCGATCTAAGCAGCGATCTCTGATCGAGAATTTTCAGATAGAGAGAGAAAGATCGGAACAGGTCCCGATGACGAAATTTTTTCCTCGCTTCTGCCTTGAGCGCTTAGGCTTGCAGGCTATTTATACGGTTGCGTCACGACACCTGAGGGAACTACAATAATAATTGCGTTACGCAATCCTCTCTTCGATCCGGCAGTACGTCGTACAAAAGTGATAGAAGCGAGGATATTAATCTTCATTGAGCAACGTGCGTACCGGAGCTTCTTACCGAGGCTGCTGCGGCTATTTACTGAATCAATATTTGTCTCGGTACTCTGGTACCGACCAACGATCCGACACCGATATATGTAGGAAAAAATGTATTCGTGACTGGAGGATTCATTTGTCGAGAATCTTGCGTTCAAACGATGCCGATATTATCATTTGTCCGATCAAAAGAGTTCTTTGTTGCAATATACAGGACGTAAATCAAGGTGGTAATATTCGGACACCCAGTATGTAGTGAAGCATAAAAAATTTTTCTAATTATTTCCTATGATGTGCAGAGGCTTCAGAAGTCCCTTGGCATTTATTGCAAGAAATCAAAGTTGACATTCATAGGTCCTTGACGCATCGTCCCCAGATAGCACAAAGACGTCACAACAGACGTTTTAGCGACGTTCTAAAGACATCTTTTATTAAATAAAAAAAATATAGTATACGAATGTATTGGGTTGTCCGGAAAGTTCGTGCCGATTTTTATGGAAAATTTAAATGTGCTGCGGTTCAATTTACAAAAAAAAAGAGGTTAACTTTGTTTGTCGCGCAGAAAACGTCGAAAAAATCGGTTTTTATTTTTTTTTTAAATACGTCACCGCGTACTTAAAAATCTGAAAAAATTCACAAACGATACTTATAACAATAGTATATCGGTACTGTAAAAATCTAGAGATTATCACTCTAAAACTTCCATGTGAAAGCTGCATCTTTAAGACGTCTTATTCAAAGTGGACGTAAAAAAGACGTCTTTCAGACGTCGCGTGCTATCTGAGACCATCTATAAAGAAAGGTGGTAATATCCGGACAAAAAAAAGATTTTTCTAATTATTTCCTATGATTATCCGTTGTTTAAAATTGATAGAGCATACGGTGGCTTCAGAACTCTCTGCTGGCATTTCTTGCAGACACCGGTACATTATTCACCGGTCAGGGTTCGAAACAGTTAATCAATCTCCTCGAGAACGATTATTAAGTCCTCGCTGTGAGCAGAAGGATTTACGACTGGACGTAATCGGCGATAATCGAGACACCGATTACGGTCGATCCGTACAGATAATCGGTCAAGCCGTTGAGTCGACAGAGCCAACGAACAGCAACGATCCGATTGAATCGGTACACGTGCGGCCTGTGATCAATGAATCACGGGGAGACCGACGACAATGCAACACAGCCGATCCCTCGGTGCATGGCGCACGGTTCAACGGTGCAACGGTGCACGTATACACGTGTCCGCCGGTAAACAGATGCGGAAACCACCTACCGCTTCGTACCGACAACTATTTCTGGAAGACAGTCCGTCCGAACGTTTGAATTGCAAATTCAAACCTCGCGGGCTATCGTCGAAAATGATCCGCCAATTAGATCAGCCACGATGATCGCACTGACAACTACATTCCGCATCTTTGCACTGAACACAAATTTCATGATGTAGTTCGCAGAAGGTGGAATCAAAAGTGGGCACTAACATTTTTAAGTTAACTTAAGTACGAAATATTAAATACGAAAAAGTGTCTGGAACTTTCTGGAAAGTTAAATTTTAATATCTTAATGCAAAGATTAACACAAAACCTACCACAACTGGTCAAATGATAGGTCCAAGATATTTTTATTTTACAATTATTGAAATTGTAAAGATCCTATCACAAGAAATTATGTAATAAATATCGTTATTGGAGCACGTACTACAATAACAACCGAACAAAAAAATTTTCTTAAATTTTCTTTTATTAATGCATTTGATTGATTCTTTACTGTTTTCACAATCAGTATAAATTTCTTTGACAATTATACCCAACACCTCTAGATAAAAACGAAGGGGGACTTTAGAAAATATATTATACATTGTTTCGTTGATTTTTGATATTTTTTCTTCCGTGCAGTTGGTCGATTTAGCACGTAAATTTAGCAAGAATAAAACATGATATCCGTTGACTGTTCGCAATACTGTTCTATTATCCTATGTAATAGGAATCTATTATTCAGTATAATATTCGGTGAAATTCTGACTACTCTGTAACCGCCTGGGAATGACGATGGATTGCACATCTTCTGCTAATTGGTTCGGATGAGTTGCGATTCCATTTGCGTATCGGATCACCAATCTGGTCATTCAAATGGTTCGAGTAACTCTAGAGCTAATCAATTCTCGTAAGGAATTTCGAACTGAGCATATTCTAGTCCCACCAGTGTTACTCTTCCTGTTATTAATAGTTAATACCTAAATTCTGAACACCTTTATTTATTTAACCCTGCCACGATCTTTACATTTTTTCGTAGGAAATGTACCCTTCGAGCCGGTTGTAAAATACAATATTTCCGTAGAAATTCCGAACGTTTGACGGCGTGAATTAAAGCTGGAAGACTCTATCTTGTGATAAGTTCGGTTAGATTGAAAAATAAATTTGTATAGACAAATCAATCGGGCTGGTAATTCACTCTCGAAGCAACAAGGTTCGATCTCGATCAAGTCCGCGCCGGAAATAGCGTGATCCCATGGATCAGTTAGGTTCGCGGACCCATCTCGTGAAAAGCTAATTTGCGATGAAGCATTCATGGAGTTTCGCAACGCGCGCCTCCGCGATTCTCCCTCGCTCGACGTTTCCCGAAGGCCGATTTATCGGCTTTTCCAGGAACAATAAATGCCAGCCTACATTCCTGATAGACAGGGATTCGAAGGCAGCCACCCCGCGTCTGTATGTATCCGTATATAACCGTTGCACCGGCAACGGGACGAGTTTATCCGAGACGTAACCATCAATCCCGGCCTCTCTCGCGGCGCGGCGCGTCGCGTCGCGGGATTGCGGCCGACTCGCTCCTTTTCTATTCATGAGACGCGTTTTGTTCTGTCTAAACGCGGACCCTGGGACATTTAATAAACTCCGCAATCCTTATAAATAGCCCCTGTCGCGGGACGTCCGCGTTATCTGACGATTTATCCCGGGCGAGAGCGTTTTTTTTTACGGTTTCTGCGATCATCTACATTTCGATAGGAATTCTAACATCATTAACCTTCGCTCTGCGTATAGGGATGTAACCACTCCTCTCTTACCGAATAGAAATTTTCCAAAATAAACGATTTAATTTATTATTTTTATTTATAAGTAATTTGTATATACTTCAATAGATTTTCTAATCTTTTCATACCTACCATCATGAAAATCAAACATATTCTAGAGATAGTTTTTTCTTTACATTTTCCACTGAAAACATGCGGGGGGTATGATTGTATCCCAGCACAGGGTTAACATTAAGATATATGTATGTACGTAGAGCGAAGGTTAAGCGAATTCTCATCGGTGTTAGTGGGTTGGGGGCTTTAAGGATGATGAAGTAGCTTCGGGTAGATCTTGTAGTCATGCTAGTATTTTTTTTTTATTTTTATTTTGAGAGTTCATCGCATAAAGCATTTTTTCGAAACGATGCTTGCGACGATTTTTATTTCAGCGAGGCTTTCAGGTCGATTAAGATCCCTTAGGGACGACAAGATATCTTTAGATACTTCCTTTAGCGACACCAGTATTTTAAAAAATTTTTCTTTTTTGACAAGTTATTGTCTGCAGCACTTTCCGAGATAACGTTAACCAACGTAGGCGCGGGCACATAATTCTTTTTCCACAAAAAATGTGCACCGATAATTTGAACGAACGTCTAAAAGAATGCATTCCCGACTCGGAAGAACGCCCGTGGAAAAGGCCACTGAATATTTGTAACATCCTATGTCCGACAATAAATAGCAACAATATAGAAAAAGGAAGAGAGCGCAGGTTTAATATGACGTTGTTCCGGAATGCAGTTCGCGCAAGAATCCCGTTCAGCCACGCAGGATTCTGCAACCCACGGCGAACAAACGATTACCTGCGTTGCAAAGATTGTCTGCATTAAGTATTATTACGCAAGAACGGTAAAAATCCTCGCGGTGAACCGCTCAAATGTGATATAATAAGGTCTCGGTTTCTCAATGGCCGGCGTAGAAATCGTGCGCGTGCCTGAGGTCACTGGATCTCCGTGAAAATTCCGCCGAGCGAGACTTTCTCGAATCCAATGATCTCTCTGACGCGTGGATCTCTTACAAGAAGTGTATAAACATGAACCATTACTTTGATGACTTCCTTGCTTATATTACTACATCGAATCATTAGTAATAAGTAATTATTTCTTAACCCTTATGTCAATAACCGGCCAGCCGGGCATCCACCTGGGTATGTTTCATAAAAAATTTTTATGTTTACGTGAAAATTTCGTCATGGACGCTTGGATCTTCTCTAATTGAACATTTTCAAAGAAACACTATCAGACCTTTTTTGTATTGGATTCGGAGAATTATTCCGTTAAAGTTTCACATCCGCGAATCTCAATAACCAGGATACCCGTGTATCCACCTATATAAACATAAGATTATGAACAACTGGACAAAACAATTTACAATACGATATCATTATAGCAATAACTTAATAGATAAAAACAACTATTTATACGTAAATAACCTTAATTATTTATTTTTAAACGCATTCTTTACATTTTATTACAGTTACCGAATGCTGCTCAACGCTGGTTTGTTGCACACGGTGCAAGATTTTCTAGTTCTTCTGCGTTTTTATACTGCTGCTCTACAGCATAAGTGGCAACATGAGCCTTTCGTCCCAGGCTGAATGTCCGGAAAGCTAGTATGCCGGCCAAAACCGCTATCGATAGCAATTTTTCTGGTATAATGTCTCATAATTTGCACGTTTTCAAGCAGACATTCAATAACGGGTGTAGCGAGTTCTGTAGTCAATTGTCGCAAAAATAGTCTACGCCGATTGGTTCCCTTTGGCAGTATTTGGCTGTTTGCATAATAAACCATATATGTAGCGAGACGAAGGCTGCAAACATAAAATAACGGCGCGTTACTACGTACGGTGTACCATCAAAGGCCCATTTATTAGGGATGTGCGAGAACTCGAAAATGTCGAGACGAGACGAGAATTTTTTTCGAGATTGAGACGAGTCGCGATTTTGTTGAGATTCTCGAAAGCCTCGGAATTCTCGAACATTTTTAGGTTGTTCATTTCATTACCCGATTACCGTTATGAGACTCGCTTAAAAATTGATCGCGATATAATCGCACGCAACTGTTTCTTAAATGATTGTAACGAACCATTAAAAAAGTCAATGTTCCGATATAAAATGTTAGAATTAGCATTAATACGATTTAAAGGATTTATTAATCCATATGTGGATTTTGATTTAAATGCTTGAAATCCTGCCCTAGTTCTGAAAGCGCGTTCGGTTACGTAGAAATTGATTTTCCTCAGGAGAGAGGGACAGTCAATGTTGTTATTAATCAAATTAAAGATAAAGCTCTGGTCGGATACTGTTCTTCGAGTTGTCAATGTTTCTAAGTGGACTGTGTTTGATATTGTAGAGTAATGAAATGAACACCCTAACAATGTTCGAAAATCCCGAGACTTTCGAGTATCCCGAAACCTTCGAGAATCTCGACAAAATCGGGAATCCAGAAAATTTTCGAGAATCTCGACAAAATCGAGAATCCCGAAATTTTTGAGAACTCGTCTTGTCTCGTCTCGATGTCTTCCCGTCTTGTCTCGACCATCGAGATCCATACATTTTCGAGTTCTCGCACATCCCTACCATTTATATTATCTGGCTGAGTCTGTGGCTAGCCGAGGACTTAAAAATTTGATTCTATTTAGTTACATTAGTAACAGTCGACTGCAAACGTTAAAAAACCGAAAACCTGAAGTGTGTCACATAAGGGATAGTTTTCAGAACAGGAAGAACGGTTCGTGCAAACAAGAGTAATCAGATCGAGCCCCGATCAATTTTGTTTCGTAAAAGCAGGATCCGAGCGAATCCCGGGCAAGCGAGGTTTGCGTAAATTTCTAATTTCGTGCAACAATGGCCAGGTAGCGAACAAATCGAACGCGGGCTCGCCGTTTCCGTCGCGGAGCAGTTAACACGGGACATTTGCTTGTAACAGCTAACACCGACGCGTAATGGCAACTGCGGACAGGAATTTCGGTGTTCCGACGAGTCGATGGTAGCCGCACAACACAGCACACCCCCAATGATGCTAGTTTGTTTCCCTGTCGATAGCAATTATATCGGGCCGGGTCGAGAGCAACGCGTCCGCGATTGGAAACGCTTCTCTCTGTCATTGTTTGATTAACATTTATCGGGCGTCGAGTCTTTCCCCGCCGCTTTTCACCTCTTTTGAAACCACCTGTGGCTCGAGGAGAGCCCGTGCTTAGGTTCGACCGGAAATTTTCCGTCTGGACGATTTTTCTAATTTTCTGTGGATTATTATTTATTTCTTTAAATCGAAATTAAATTTTATTAGCATTCAAGAGTGGATCAAGAGTAGATATGCGAAGATTATACATATATATGAAGAATACTTTTCATATTCACGAGGTCTGCGTGGGTCAATGGGTAGCGTTTTCGATTTCTATCAATTTGACCAGGGTTCGAATATCTCGGTCGCTAGACTATTATATTCTGGTTTATCTGCAGAATCTTCCAGTGAATAGATGGACGAATTGAAGAGAAAAAGAATTTTCAAAAAATTCGGCTACTAAAATTTGAAGTTTTCAAAGTAGCTGGAAGGCTGTTTCGAAGAATGTGTGTATTTGGTTATTAATTTCACAAAGCTAAATTTGAAATAAAAAGATGGGATAAACAAAAAATCCTGAGGTTTAAAAAAGAACCAGAAACATCACCACAAAAATATATAGACAAGTAAAACACTGTGGGTATGTAAAAAAAAGTGAACAACAATAAAAACATCCTATACAAAGCAAAAGAAGAACAAATATTATAAAAAGAGAGAGAAATTATCGTACCAAAGGAAATAAGAGGTAAAATTCCTCAAAAATTGCCGAGGAGATTTATAAAATTGGAAATAAAGTTCGAAATAAAAAAAAAACAGGAAAACTGAATGATTTACAATTCCTAGAAAAATGTATCTGCCTCGGGATATGGGAAGCAAAAATTGGCAGAAAAATACAAAAAAAAACGTAAAAAGAGAAACGGTAAAAACGAGAAAAAAAATCACAAATATAACGAACGATCCACAGCCAAATATAGAAAATCCCTTAGGGATTTGAAAACGGTGTACGCACAATAAAAAACGAAGGAAGAAGAACCAACAGACGGACAAAGGGGGAAAATCGTATAAAAAGCATTCTGCCAAGAGGGGGTGATAAGGGTGGTGCAAAATTGGAGGTAGTCCTATTACGGTGTACAAACTCCTTTCCCAGCAACAGAACACCATAAACAACCGGAGAAAGCCTCTCATCATCTATCCGGTGTTCGCAGCTTCTCTCAGTTTCTGGTGTAGTCTTTACGACGCCGGAGTTGTACGCACGCTGTGTCTTCCAGATAAAATGTAGATGAAACGCAAATGAAATTCTAAGCTAGCGGAGGAGAGGAAGGACACGAATCGAGAGCAAGATAGAGAGAAGAGAGATCTTTGCCCTCTTGGAGAAACAGTCGTGTAGTGTCTCGCACGGCGGAGAATATTCAAGAGAGAGAGAGAGAGAGAGAGAGAGAGAGAGAGAGAGAGA